>PVHP010019809.1:0-31397 GCA_004024765.1 Zapus hudsonius
GGAAAGAAAAGAAAAAGAAACCCAAGCCCAGAGCCAGCCCAGGTTCCCTTGAGATCTGACCTCAAGACCAAAATGACTAGCTAGCTGTCGGGAGTGCCCTCAAATCAGGGCCTGAAGCCTGGCATCTTCTGCAGCCTGGGCACCCTGAGTTGGGGCAGTTGTCCACTGGCATACACTCTCCCAAGCCCTTTCCTCCACGCTCTGGTCCAGGTGGGACCTGGAGTTTTCTGGACCCAGCTGGGCCAAGTCGCTGGAGGGCGGAGCCGTGGTGCCTGTGGAGGTGCCAGCCAGCGTGTAGGCATTGCTGTGCCGGCCTGTCGCGGAGCGAAAGCCTGCCAAGGAGCCCGAGCACTGTGCCGCGTGGAGGGTGTCAGGGGTGGTATTGTCGGCACACAAATGCTCAACTTTATGTACTTTTAACTAGAGGTGTAACAGATGGCCCCGTTTCTGTCCAAGCCAGGGAGACTGGTGCCCATTCCGGCTGTAGCCAATCAATCGCGCCACTCTGGGGGGAGCTACAAGCTGGGCTGGGAGGCCTGGAGCCAGCAACCGCACAAGGCTGTCTGCTCAGGCTGCCTCGCCAGCCGCTCAGCCACGGGCCTGGAGGGAGGAGGCCAGGCAAGTGGCAGTCCTGCCTGGAGCCTGGGCAGAGGCCTGTCTGGGAGGGAGAGCTCAGACCTAGGCCCAGGCTCCAAATGGCCAATGAGAACAGTCAAATCCCCAACTCACCCTACTTGGTCCTTGCTCTCTTGTAGTTCCTCCTAGTGCCCAATCCCCCAGATCTCCAGCCTTGACACGCTCCAGAGCCAGAAGGGCACAAGATCCCGCACTAGAAGCATCACACTATTTGGGACTTGGGGCAGGCAATGGTGCCTTTGGGAAGAATAGTCATTAGACTGCAGAGGGCTTTAAGAAATGCCCAAGGACCGGAGAGGATGGCTCACAGGTAAGAGTATTCGCTGCATAAGCTCTGGTTCCCCAGCATCCACATAAACAGCTGGGTGTGGCCACATAGTCCTGCAAAGTGGAAATAGAGAAGAGAGAATATCTGGCTTAATAATTCAGTGAGAGATTCCATCTCAAGGAAACATGAGGAGCAGCAATAAAGGAAGACATCTGATGTATTCTGGCCTCCACAGATGGGGCACATGGGCAAACACATCTGTACTCATGTGTTCATACACTGCACATGCACACACAACGCCCAAGGTAGTGAGAGAAGAGGAAGAGACAACAGGCCCTAGTGGTCTAGAGCTATGAGAAATGGGAGCAGTCTGGTTTCTTTTGAGACAAGGTCTCATGTAGTCCAGGTTGGCTTCCGACTCACTATACAGCTGAGCATAACCTTGACCTGCTGACCCTCCTAATGTCACACGCCAAGAGCGAGGATTGTAAGTGTGCACCACCATGCCTGCCTGAAGTAATCACTTCTTAAATTCATAAGTCAGTCAGCAACAAACACTTAGTGAAAGCCTACTATGAGCCAATTCCTTTGTTAAGCATAAATAAAAACATCATTTCTGCGTGTGAGACCTTGCAGATGGAGGAGGCAGCCAGTTTGCAGGTTAACAGTGAGATAGGACTCACACACCACACAAGGGACTGTGGAAGCACAGAGCAAATACATTTGCTTGAGCCTGGGAGGTCCAGGGAAGATGCCAGCTGTAGGCTGGCTCTGAGCTGGTGCAGGTAGGAGTTTTTATGGAGAAGGGCACCTGAGGGGGGAAGGGCAGCACTCATGGGATAGTGGGCATTGCAGGATACAGCAGGAGGAGGAGCAGAGGGCACGAGTCTGGACAGGGGAAGGGACCAGCAGGTCTTTTCCCTCAGTTGACCTCCAATCTCCCTTCTGCCCCTTATGCTAGGGCCAAAGGGAATAAGGAAGGGAAGGGGCAAGGCCTGGCAGCACAGAGGCCAGGATGTGACCCTGTCCCATCAGTCTTTCGGGGTCATCCTAGTCCTGGCCTTCCTTCTTTCCTGTGCTAAGGGACAAGGCTGTAACGGAGCAGGCCACTCTTCCCTAACTGTGTACCCTGTAGACTTCTGAGCCTCCTAGAAGCAGCCTTTCCAAAGGCTCCCAAGAGAGTGAGGCCCTGTTCAGAGGTCCAACACAGGTCAGGGTGTCAGTTATCAGCCATTCACCAAGCTTTGAACTTCAGCTGTGTTCAAGGCCAGGCAGGAGACTGAGGCAGACAGACCGTGATTCTCCACTATGAGAGATGTAACTGCAGATGCAAGAGGACAAAAGTAGCAATTGGGAGACACTAAGACCTGAGTAATTGCTGTTTGTATCCAAGAACATGACTTGTCATTGAAACTGGTCCCAGAAAGCAGGCAGAGACAGAGGGGGCTGTGGGAACCATCTTCTCTGTCCTGGTAAGGCCTCAGGGCAACCCAATTCTCTGTGTGTCTCTCTCTTCATTGTTACTAGTGGAATTATTATTTATATTTTTATAGGAGGAGGAATAATCCAAGTTCTAAGTCAGACCCATGGGTATCTAAATTCATCTCAGTTTCCTTACTGTGAGGTTAGCTAATATCATTATCCCCATTTTACATATGAGAACACCAAGGCTCAGGGGGTTAGGCCACCTGCCCCCGCATTCAAGCCAAGAAGTGATAGAGTCAGAATTCTCAAGCCAGCCTCCAGAGCCCCAGCTCATAACTGCATCTGACCCCTGTGCCTGCAGTGAGAGCTTCCTGGCTTCCTCATAATTTCTCATAACCGTGACTTGCATTTGACCAGCCGGCCTCTCCGAGTCTCTCTCTACATCACCTCTGCTAACTGCTCCAGTCTCTCAGTGTTTCACAGTTCAAATTCCCAGGAGAGGGAATCGGACTGGCCCAGCTCATCTTTTAATGCCAGGCCACATTGTAAGCAGCTACCCAGCCAAAGAGCTGGCTGCAAGTGGAGCCGCGCGCACTCACTGAGCAGCGTCTTTGAGGGAGCAAAGTGTAGAAGTGATGCCATAGGGACTCAGGAGGACATGCGATGCTTAAGGAAGGGATGAGGGGGATCCCTGTGGAGGATAAGTTGTGGTTTGGGTCTTGAAATAAGGATGGGGTTTGGGGAGCAGAGCCATAGACATGGAACTCCTAAAGGAAGAACCGTCATGGACATAGCCACCAGAGGTGGGTAAACATGAGTGTCAAGGACTGATGTGTAGTTTGGCTTATGGGGAGAGAGTGTGCATGAGAGGGGAATGCTAGGGAGGTTGGAAAGTAGGGCTTTAATTCCACCACAAGGAGTCTGAATGTAATTCAGTGAGAATCACGACAGCTTTGAACAGGAGAATGTACCCTATGGACTTCTGCGCCTCCTATGAGGCAGCCCTTCCAAAGCCCAGTTCCAGTTTATTGTTGTTGTCTCCCTGCAAATATATATTTTAATCTGAAATTATAATTATTGTTATGATTATTTTACAAAGCCTGCTTTTACAAAAGCATTCTGGTCTAGCCAAGCACGATGGTGTCCAGCTGTAATCCCAGCACTCAGGAGGCTGAGGCAAGAGGATTGAGTGAGCCTGAACTACATAGTAAATTCTAGGCCCAGTCTAAGCTACATGTATGAGACCTTGTCTCAAAAAAAATTTTTTTTAATTAAAAAATGAAACCAGTTGTAATGGTACACTCCCATAATTGCAACAGAAGGTAGAGGAAGAAGTTTCAAGGTCATCCTCAGCTACATAGCAAGTTTGAGGCCAGCCTGGGCTATATAAGACCCTGTTTCCAAAAAAATCAAAAAAGGACTGGGGACATGGTTTAGTGGTTAAAGACACTTGCTTGCAAATCCTATTAGCCTTGGTTCAGTTCTTCAGTTCCCACACAAAAACAGATACAAAAAGTAATGCCTGCATCTGGTGTTTGTTTGCAGCAGTAAGAGAAATTGGAGCCCCCATGCATACATGTATACACATAAATAACTAAATAAAATATTTTTAAAACATAAAAAGCAGATAGATGGACTAGAGAGATGGCTCAGCAGTTAAGGCACTTGCCTCCAGTGCCTAAGGACCTGGGTTCAATTCTCCAGTACCCACATAAGCCAGACACACAAGGTGGTGGCCCTGGCACTCTCTCCCTCTCTCTCTCTCTCCCTCTCTCTTTCTCTCTTTCTCTCTCTCTGTCTGTATCTCTGCTTGAAAATGAATAAATAAAATATTTTTAAAAAGCAGATAGCTGAGAAGCATCCTGGTTTGATAATTATTTTTTTCAGTGTGTGAGATCAACTGAGCTTTGCCCTTAGCCTTACTTTGTTTGAGTAATAAAGTGCTTGGTCACTCTGGCATTAGGGCCCTGAGATATTGCTATGGTAGCATCAGTATGAGTGTGACAATACAAAGAGGTAGGATTAGGGAATACTGTAATTTGGGAAAGGACAGACTAGAGAAGCAGAGAGGACAGAACACAAGGAAGAGTGGGCAAGAAACAGGGCTAGTAGAGATCTGGTCAGATACTATAGTGGGATGGATTGAGGGAGGAGGGAGGAGGAAGGGAGGGTCCACTGGCTCCTACAGGACAAGCTTGACTGATAGCATGTTGGAGATCGAGGATGGAGAGTTGTGGCTATGATCGTGGGAGGTGCTTCTGGGACATCCACTTGGAGATGCTCAGCAGGCATGGTTGTCCCAGACCATGACCATGACACAAGGCTGTCAGTCAGAGATTATTCCAAGCAGATGGTTAGTTGTAGTTAGGGAAAAGTTGAGCATGTCAGCGAGAAAAGAGTAAGATAAGACTGCAGCCAGAATCCCAGGAGATTCCTACATTTAGTAAGTTAGAAAAGGAATGAAATAGGAGACTAGAAATGGATAAGTGGAAACTTGGGAGGGAAACAAAGGAAGTCTCCTCAGAGGGAACTGGTGTCAAACTTGTAGAGCGGTCAGTGAAGTGGACAGAGGGTATGGCCAGTGAGCTTGATTACTTGCAAATGACAGGTGACAGTCATAGTATTGGTGGGTGGGGTACTGAACAAAGATATGGCAAGAACTAGCAGTGGCTAGGGTGTCTGTCCATTCAAAACGCTCCAGGAGAAAGGAGGAGAGGAGAGCCCAGAAGGACAAGATGTAGAAGAGGCTGGTGGAGGCTGGTGGGTAGATTCTTTGGTAAGAAGCAACTTTTCTTTCTTGGATACAGGAGGGAAGAAAAGTGTAGGTGAAGATCCAGAGAGATTTTGAGGTAGGCTGATGGATTTTGAGACAGGTAGAGAGGACAGCATTATTTAAGGAAGAAGAGAAAGCTTTTATCCTCAAATGTCAATGAAGGATGATCAAAGCAGCTTCATGAATGGGGCTGTGTTCTCACCTACTCCAGTGTGCTCAGGAGTAAGAGCCAGAAGAATGAATGGCAGCTTTGCTTAGGGCTAGAGATCTATATAGGTTGTCTGGCAGGAAGCACAGGGTTCAAGAGGCTGATATCAACTGGGGACTTCAGTCGGTCAGTCAGGGCAGATTGGGTGTGGTGGACAGAGAGAAGATCAAGGGTGTAAAGACTTCAGGCACAGTGAATGATATTGAGGGAATGAATGAAATGAGAGGTAGGAAGCTGGACTCAATGAAGAGAATTTCAGACCCTGGAATTCTGAAGTTTCCAGAGGTGAAGGTGGTCATGTCCATCCATTGCTGGACAGGAAGTAAAAGATCCTAACCAGAAGCTGAACCCAAGACCTTCAGGTCCTTGGCAACCTGACCTGATGTTGGGGACTGAGACCCAATGCTGGGGACTGAGGAGGTGGTGGAGAAGTTGAGAATTATGCTGCTCTTAGCATTCCTGGTGACACTTAGGTTTGAAACTTTATTTATTTAGTTAGTTATTTATAAGGGAGAGAGGGAGAGGGAGGGAGAGAGAGAGAGAGAGAGAGAGAGAGAGAGAGAGAGAGAGAGAGAGAGAGAGAGACACGATACCAGGGCCTCTTGCCACTGCAAACAAACTTCAGACACATGCTCTGCTTTGTGCATCTGGCTTTAGATAGGGTCTCGCTCTAGCTCAGGCTACCTGGAATTTACTAACCCTAACCATAACCCTAACCCTGTAGTCTCAGAGTGGCCTCGAATTCAGGGTGATCCTCCTACCTCTGCCTCCCAAGTGCTGGGATTTGACACCAGGCCTGACCCCTTTGAATTTTTTAAATCACACAAGTGATATATGTATACTTTTAAAAATTCACATAATCAAAATAAAATAATCTATAATTCCATACCTCAGAAATCACCAACATGTTGAGACTATGCTTCAAATCCTGACGTATAATGGGTTTTTAAATTTTTTTCTCTTAGTTTTTAAACAACAGAAAAATTTTTTTTTCATTTTTTGACATAGGGTCTTGCTCTAGCCCAAGCTAGCCTAGAATTCACTATGTAGTCTCGGGCTGGCCTCAGACTCACAGCAATCCTCCTACCTCTGCCTCCTCAGAGCTGGGATTAAAGGCGTGCACCTCCACACCCAGCTCATAAATTTATTTCTCATAGTTCTGAAGTTTAGTCAAGCTACTGGCAGATTTGGTGTTTGATGAGGGCATGTTTGATGGTTAATTTTGATTGTTAACTTAGAATCACCATGAAAACACACCTTTGAATGTGCATATAAAGGCATTTCCAGACAGTATAACTGAGGTGAGAAGGCACCCTGAGTTGGATGACAGCATCCCATGTGATGGGGTTCCAGAATGAATGAAAAGAAGAAAGCAAGCTGAGCACTAGCTTTCAACTCTGTCTGCTTCCTGACTGTGGACACAATGTGACCAAATGCCTCACCTTTCCTTGTGGTAGTTTAAGCCAGATGTCCTCCATAAACTCATGTATTTTGAATGCTTGGTCCCCAGATGGTGGCAGTTTGGGAGGTGGAGCCTTGTTGGAGGAGATGTGCTGCTGTGAGCAGGCTCCGGAATGCCATAGCCCAGCTTCCTCCTTGCCAGAGGTCAGCTCACTCTCTTGCTGCTGTTTCCACCTGTTGTGGCTAGGAGCTGATGCCTCTGCTCTACCATCTTTCCTTGCCACCATGAAGCCTCCCCTCAACACTGCTTTTCAAGGTAGAGTCTCGCCCTCATCCAGGCTGACCTGGAATTCACTGTGTAGTCTCAGGGTGGCCTCAAACTCACAGGGATCCTCCTACCTCTGCCTCCTGAGTGCTGGGACTAAAGGCGTGCGCCTCCATGGCTGATCCCATCAGCTGTTTCTGGCTAGGTGTTCCATCCCAGCAACACAGAGGTAACTGCAACACTCCTGCTGCCATGACGTCCATTCAAGCTGTGAGCCAAATTAAGCCCTTCTTTCCCTAAATTGCTTTTGTCAGGTATTCTTCATAGTAATGAGAGAGTGACTAATGCAGAATGTGTCCTCATAGGCAATGCCTTTCAGCTGTGTCCTCATATAGTGGAAGAACTGAACTACACATGTATTTTTTTAAGAACCAAAATTAGGGATCATATTATATATACATAAAGGGCTTGGGGGTGAGGGAGGTAGTGACGCACATGTGTGTACAGGTGCACATGCATGCGGCGGCCAGAGGAGAGCATCAGGCATCATCCTCTATCACTCTCCTGCCTTATTTCTTTGAAACAGAGTCTCTCACTGAACCTGGAGCTGTCATTTTCTGGTCAGACTGGCTGATTAGCCCCAGCCATTCTCCTGACATGGGAGGTCATACCCAGATTTTTTACACTGGGTACTTGGGGATCAAACTGGGGTCCTCGTGCTTGCCCAGAAAGTACTCTTCCCACCAAGCCATCTCCTCAGCCCTGCATAATGGTTTTTAAAATAAATTTTAATTTTGGAATCAGACGACAATGTGCAAAGAATACAGGAGTTTCCATATCTCTTTCTCCAGTTTCCCCCATTGTTGAAATCTTACGTTACCATGGTCCATGTAACCATGGTCCAAATATACCATAGTTGGTATATTTGTTGGAGCCAAGAAACCAGCATTACAACTCTGTTAGTAACCGATCTCCCGACTTTATTTGGCTCTCGCTAGTTTTTCCACTCAAATCTTTTTCTTCATTCAGGATCCAGTCCAGGACACACATTGCACACATTAGTATACACACTGCTTTGCAACCTGCTTGTTTCATTCAACATTATGCTGTGAATGTTTTTCAACCATGCTAAACATTCTTCCACACCATTGTTTTAATGGCTACATGGTATTCTGTTGATGACTGTACCATTGCCAATACCTACTGTGGGGGATGTTTAGGTTGCTTCCAATTTTTCATTCTTATAAACAAGGCTGGGATGAGCCCCTTGAAGCCAGATCGTCTGAACTACCCTAGTTTATGTCTTTACAATAAATTCGTAAGCACAACAATACTGGGGCAAAGGGGATATACCTTGTAGAGGCTATAGACAACATGTTATGCGACTTCCCTTCTGAAAGGTTGAACATCAGGCCACCATCACTCAGATCTGTTTTCTTTTTCTTTTTGTTTTGTGCTGGGGATTAAACCCAGGACCTTGCACATGCTGGGCATTAAGTGTATGATGAGGAGGGGTGGACAGATCCCTAAGAAGCTAGATTCTCCCTCTGTACCCTCAACTCTTCTTGCCAAGGGCTGCATTGGCTCTGAGTGCAAAGTGGGGGTTGGGTGTCAGGCTATGACCTCTGGGCTCCAGGGACACCTCCTGACTTGAGAAGAGCTGGGGAAGGGGCCTGGGCGGCTTCCTGGGCTTTGTTCTCTAGCTGGGAGCTAAGCTGGTGGGGAGGGAAGGGATAAGAGGAGGCTGTAAGGAGAGAGGGAGGCTCCTCTCCCCCCCCCCCATGAAAGCTGAGAGGCAGGAGGGCAGCTCTCTCAGCCAGCAGGGGTGGGGGGACAGCAGACGGATTGGGAGAAGCATAACCTCCTGGAGACGCATGCTCCAGTTCAAGCAGGAGGCATTAAGGATGAAATATCTCCCAAGCAACAATTCATCTCTAACTGGGAGGAGAGGGACTCGCTGACATTTAGCTGTGATCAGGGGCTGCACATGCTTGTCTCCAGAAGCCTAACAGGAGCTTGGCTGCCTGAGTGTACATGAGCTGTATGTACATGCACATGCATGCATATAACAGAGTGTGAAGGACGATGCACAGCTGTAGTGAAGCCGTGGGCATGTGGGCAACATAGTTTATGAGAACTGGTGTGTGATGGGTTATAAAGGATTATGTGTGACTGTCGTGGGGCTGTGTGCACATAACAGCACATATGTGAGAATCTTTGTGTGACTGGGAATGTGAAAGTCATGCTTCTTAACCGAGTGTTGGAGCCTATGAGCCTGTGTGTGATGTGGAATACACGCGGGCAAAGATCCAAGTGTATGAGTATTGTGCACCACTACTGTGACTCTAAAATGAGTGCTGAAATTGGGTTTGGGACACCAGAGCGATTGAGTATAAGAGATGGTGGGCAGGAAATTGGGCCCTAGATTAGGTGGACTCTGACACTGCCAGTCCATAAGGGGCCTTCATAAGATTAGAGGAACACACCCCTGGACTGAGGCTGTAGCTCAGTCGGCAACAGTTCTTGCATTCTACCATTCACAGAGCCCTGAGTTTGATCCTCAGCATCACATACACTGGCTGGGGATGGTAGCTCATGCCTGTAGTACCAGCCTCCAGGAGGTAGATGTAGGAAGATCGGGAAGTTAAAGGTCATTGTTAGCTACACAGCAAGTTAGAGGCCAGCCTGGGCCACATGAGACCTTAACTCAAAAAAAAAAAAGACTAACACACCTCTTGAACCACAAAGACTCAGCTCTCAATGCACTCTCTCACCTCTTGCCATGTTCCCAAGAAACTTCTCATGCAGTGTTCAGTCTGTCTGACCCCAAGAAGGCTCTACCTGCCTGCCCTCTTTTTTGAAAAAATATTTTTATTTATTTTCAAGAGACAGAGACAAACTGGGCGTGGTAGCACAAGCCTTTAATCCCAGCACTCAGGAGGCAGAGATAGGAGGATTGCCATGAGTTCGAGGCCACCCTGAGACTACATAGTGAATTCCAGGTCAGCCTGGGCTACAGCGAGACCCTACCTCGAAAAACCAAAAAAAAAAAGAGAGAGAGAGAGAGACAGAGACAGAGACAGAGACAGAGCAAGTATGGGTATGCCAGGGTCTTTTACCACTGTAAACAAACTCCAGACGCATGCTTCACTTTGTGCAACTGGCTTTATGTGGGTCCTGGGAATCAAACCTGAGCTGGCAGGCTTTGCAAGCAAGCACTTTTATTCACCGAGTTATCTCTCCAGGCCTTTGTCTATTTAAAATAATTTGTCTTTTTATTTGTGTGTGTGTGTGTGTGTGTATGTGTCTGCACATGAGTGCACCAGGCCCTCTTGCCTCTGCAAATGAATGCCAAACATTTGTACCACTTTTTGCATCTGGCTTACATTGACAACTTGGGAATTGAACCTAGGTCCTCAGGCTTTGCAAGCAAGCACTTTTAATTGCTGAGCCACCTTCCCAGTCCCTGGTCTCTTTTCTTATAGTCCAGCAGAGTTTTCCTCAACACGACACTTGTAATTTTACTGCCATTGACCATTTTGTGTCAATATAGCATCATGAGGCTAGAGTATCACTTGTCTAGGTCGGTCTTGCACATGGTAGTAACATCAGCTCCTAGCCCAAGGCCTTAGGGCAGGGTAATGGCTTCAGTGTATATTTGTTGGATGGTTGAGTATTTGTTGAATAAGACAGGGAGCCTGTGTTTGTGTGTGAATGTTATATAACAGGTATATAGCAGTGTGGACTCGAGCTGGACATCTATGTGCATCTGCTGGATGCATGTGTCTGGAGTGTGACTGCCACCCAAACACTTTTTTTCTCCTGTTTTCCAAGCCTCTACCCCTAGTTAGACAAAAGACAGGAGTGTTGTGGAAATAGGACATTTGAGAAGGCTGAGCCCCACCTCTGTGCTGAGGTGAGTAGAGTGGAAGGAGAGGTGGGATTGGGCCTGCTGGCTGAAAGGACAGCCAATGCTCAGATCCTTCCTCGTACTCTCCTGCCTTGCTTTTCAGGGCTCCTTGGGCCCTGGTATCATTTCTCAGAGCTAGACTCAGGAGACCTCGTGCCCAGGCTATCCAGGTTCTGTCCCAGGCCAGTTGTTGACATGCGTCTGTTTCCTACCTGAGTTCAGACCCTCAATCCTACTTGGGTCCCCACATGACATGCTCAAGTAGACATGAGATTCCTTTGCTATCCTGTAGGTAAATCACTATTGCCAAATTGGCCTATCCTTACAAGTGGCCTTGACCCTGAGAAGGAAAGTCCCGTGGGCTTAGATTTTCAGGGAGTTATGCATGGGGCATGTGAAAAGGGTCAGTTTGGCATTACCTGGTGTGGCGGCTCATGTCTTTAATCCAAGTGCTCAGGAGGCAGAGGCAGGTGTAACTCCACAAATTCAAAGCCAGGCCAACCAGGGATATGTAGCGAGACCCTGACTCAATCCCTTCCCCCAAAACAGTCCTGAGAATGTAGCTCAGTTGGTAGAGAGCTTGCACAGCATTCAGGAAGCTCCAGGACTGATCCCAGCACCACAGTTGCATACTTGTAATCCTAACATTCAGAGAGGTGGAGGCAGAAGGATTAGAAGTTCAAGGCCATCTTCAGCTACATATTGAATTCAAGGCCAGCCAAATTTGAGACCAACCTGGGCTACATGAGATGGTATAGGAAGAAAAAGTGAAAGACAGAGAGGAAGAAAGAAAGAAAGAGTCAGGCATGATGAGGCACACCTTTAATACCAGCACTCAGGAGGCCAGGAGGCTGAGGTAGGAGGATCACTGTGAGTTTGAGACCAGCCTGAAACTACATAGTGAATTCCAGGTCAGCCTGGGATAGAGTGAGACCCTACCTCAAGAGAAAAAGAAAGAAAGAAAGAAAGAAAGAAAGAAAGAAAGAAAGGAAGGAAGGAAGGAAGGAAGGAAGGAAGGAAGGAAGGAAGGAAGGAAGGAAGAAAGGAAGGAAGGAAGGAAGAACAGGAGAAAGGAAGGAAGAAAGAAAGAAAAGGAGAGAGAAATATTGAGAAAGAATCCATCTGGTGTGGGGAGGGAGGTATAATAGGGAGGTTGTCAGAAAGACAGGGAGAAAATGAACTAGGAAGGCATGAAGGGGACAGAAAAGTAAACAATGGTGGCTGTACAGGCTTGTGGCAGAGTAGAAGCCAATGGCTAAGGACACAGGCTTTACCATAACCTCGTGAGGGCCAGGAAAGGATGGGAGGAGTCTGGAGTTCACCAGGGCCTCAGGTGGCCATCAACTCAGCCAGACCCCTGAAATCTGGAACGATCCCTGAGGCACAATCATGCTGGCAAGCTTGGGACTAAGGTGGGCATTTGCTCAGCTGGGAAAATGTGCTCAGAGTCCCCTGAGGGAGAGAGGCTCTATCTCAGATTATTCAGAGGGAAGGAAGGTCTGGCAGAAGAGATCAAAGCTGGTGGCTGTCCTTGTGTGACCTGGGTCTCTGTTTTCCCCTCTAAATGAGGGAGGAAGACCAAATGCCCTGCCAGGTTCCTTCAGTTGGACTGTGCTTGTAGGACCCTGATCACAGGGCAAAATCTGAGGGTTGTGCTCCCTCAGTGGCCACCCTGACCTCCACTTTCCCAGCAAAGGCTTAGACACAGGCCTAGGGTAAGTGTCAGACCCTGACGGCCTCCTCCCCTAGACTACAGGGACTCCGATCATTTATTTTCCCTTCCAGTCCTACCCCATCCTGTCCGTGTCAGAAAGGACAGACAGCCTGCTGTTTGTTCTGGAATCTGACCTCCGGAGCAGGCAATCCCCTGCCTTTGTCCTCTCTACTGGGTCCTCAGGCTTCCTCCCTAGAAGTTTCCAGCCTGTGCAGAGACATGCCTAGCCAAGAAAAGAACCAAAAGATGCTGGTCCTGCTCCTAGCCTTAGGAAACCATGCCTTTCTACTTCCAAGAGGATGGGGACAGGGCCCTAGATTTAAACTAAAGATGAAGGGGACAGGTCTGCTCTCCTCTGTCACCATCTTCCCATAACTTTCAAAGCTGCTTGGCTCTATAACTGGAGCCAGTTACAGGTAATATCCCTGTCAAGGAGGAGCTGGGATCATTCATCATTTGTTGAGATCTTGCCTACTATCCTCTTCAGGGACTGGCTCAGGCATCGGGTTGGCCCTTAACTTGATCAGACGATAAGCTCCTTAAGAATAAGAAGTGAGTCTTACTTACCCGTGTCTCCAAGGTAGCCAGTGAAAACTAGAGCAGAGGAGTAAGAGAGGGGAGAGATTTGTATCTCTTCTGGCAGTGGGTGAGGAGGGTAGGCTTAGGCTATTTCTACAGTAAGCTTTCTATAACAAAACAAAGTGCCAGTATTCTTTCTGGAAACCACCCGAGAAATATATGAGCTAGAAAAGGGCCACTGTAAGTGGTGCTAATTATTGTCATGGTCAAGGACATAGCTTTGAACTGTTAACATATCTGTGGCCATAATGTCTTCTGGGGTTAGCCAGGGAAGCTATTCCCTCTCACCAGGTCTCTTTGCAGTCCATTTGACTAGCGCTGGGTGGGGTTCCTATTAACAAGCACTGGGCTGTACTCAAAATCCAGGAAATCCAGGCAGCTTGTGTTCATGTCTTAGAGCCACCAACCTCACCCTCTCTTCAGACAGGCCTGCTTTGGGGAGAAGCCAATACCAGGCGTGCTCTGGTCTCAAGACATATAAAACCAGGATCTAGTTCCCTTCTTTTCTTAACCCCCAGCCTTCTGCCAATTTCATTAAATAAAACTATGGGTTATATATAGTCAGATCAAGAGATGTCCTTTGGGATCTGAATTCAATTCATGTGTCTATCCTGGGTCACATTTCCCATGCAGGAAAGAGAACCACATGTGTCTGGAAGGATAGACTACTTGCAGAAAACCTGGGAACCTGGGAACCTGTGCATCCCTGGGTTATAGGCACGACTGTGGCCATCGGGCACAGTAGAGGAGATCACTTTCCCCAAATGCTTCAGATCCCAAGAACTTACAGTCTGTGGATAAGGCCATCAGGGCCTTGTCTCTACAGTAAGCCATTCATAACAGAGCAAAGTGTCCCTATTCTTTCTGGAAACTACTTGGGAAATGTATGAGCTAGAACAAGACCACTGGAAGTCATAGTAACTATTGTCATGGTCAAAGATGTGAATTAGAGCTGCCCTACAGCCCAGGCTAGCCTCTAACTTGTAGTCTTCCGGCCTCTACCTCCCAAGTGATGGCATTACATGCACGTGCCAACATGCCTCATCATGCCAAACACTTGTTCTCTCCCTCCAGTTTTCTCTTTCCTCTACACTTCCTATAAAGCAAGTTTTCCAGTTTGATAAGCCCCACCAGGAAATATCCTTTCTCAGCTTCCTCTGAACTTGAAAATTTCAAATCAGTCTTCAGTGAGAAACTATACAAACATTGCCTGGTTTTGCTCAGAAAAAAAAATCAAGAAAAAAAAGGCCAAGAAAAGATATTGACATATTGACAGGATATTAGTCTCCTGAGAGGACCAGTGACATCTGAGCTTCATGGCCCAGCCAATCCATTCTCTGTAACTGATGGCAGAGGGACCAGGGTGAAGTTGCCACCAGTTAGATACCAACCAGGGATCTATGAGCCAGAACATCCTAACAGGCAGAATGAGACCACAGATTCCAATGGACATTGGTCATGGCATGCAGGAGGTATACAGAGCCCAAAAGGTCAAATAGGTCAATGAAAATGTGCTCTAAGGCAGAACAATTGAGTGAGGAGGATGTTGGGGTGGGGGACAAGAAGTACAAGAGATGATTTCATCTGGGGGAATGATGGGTATACTCTGAGACTGCTAGATAGAAGAAGGAAAGGCTGGGGAGGGGTGTCCCTACAATAAGATGGAAGTGTTGGAGGTCATAATATTTACTATTATGGGCTGATAGAAACGGTTGTTATGGCGAGGCTGGCAAGTAAAGTGATTTTACTGATTATGGTAATCAGTATTTTAATCAGTAATTTACTGATTATGGAACAGGGTGATGAGTGGCCATGGTGGTGTTGTAAATGACTGTTTCCATGGTGATAAAAGGAATTAAGTGGTGCTAACTATTGTCATGGTGAGGGGTGTGGTGATACTGAAGCCCAGAGTAACAGAAATGACCATTTTTTGGGTTGAGGTAGCATTAGCGGATGATAGTAACAATAATTGTGGTCCCAAGTAAAGGTGGCTATGAGGTTGTGATGGTGGCAGAGATCAGTTCAATTATGTTATCCAGAGGAGCAAGTTGGATGTAGGATTACATTGGCAAATCTGAGCTCTTCATGGTATTGTTCCTGCTTTAATTATGTTGGTGTATGAATAAGTTTCATACTTTAGGTAGGTGAGCTCAGAAGGAGCTTCAGTTCCTTCATGACTTCAGTTTCCCCTGAGCCCAATATTTCTGTGACCAGACAGGATCCTTCCTGGTCTGCTTGTTCTGATTAGAGGCAAATGCGAAATTGGAGAGTAACCCACATTTCAGCTTTCCCTCCTCTTTCTCTATCTTCCTGGGGGTCTACTTGCTTTCTGAGATAGTCTTGCTCCAGGGTCCAATATAGAAAGCTAAGGCTTAGAAGCGTTTCTTCATAGGCTGAAGCCAGAGCATACTTGATGTGCCAAGCATCTGGCTAGAAATGGGATAACTCTGCCAAAAGGCCCTCCTTGTAGCAGTAGGAGCAGTGGTTATAGAGGCTGTTACTCTCAACTCAGGGCTGGGCCTCAATCCCTAATTGCTTTTCAGCCTCTAGCAATTCCCTGAGATCTGTGCTGGATCCTGTCACTACTACTCAAATGTGGCTCTTGAGCTCTTGAAATGCCTCTAGTCCAGCTGAGATGTTAGTTTGAAGACTTAGTATGGAAGAAAGAATGTAAACTATCTCTTTAAGAATTTTCATATTGATCACATGCTGGAATATTTTATAAACAGTGGGTTGAATAAAATATATTATTAAAATGAACCACACCTGTTTTTTCTTTGTTTCTTATGTATCTACTAGAACATTTTAGATATCTTATATGGCTCATCGTGTGCTGCATAGTGTTGCCTTTGTTCATCACCTTTTCCTTTGAGAGAAGAGGAAAGAAAAAAATGAAGTAAATTCCAAAATAACAGTGGGCTAAGCACATAATAAGTTTGTTTCTCTCACTCACAAAGTAAAAGAGAAACATGCAGGGACAGATATGGCAGCTACACCCCAGTGTCAGACCCCAGGAGCCTTCTCGATATGGAGACATAATTAACACAGGCTTCTATGCTGAGATTTCAGATGGCTGCTCTAGGTCCATAACCACTTTATACCTAGTGGAAAGAAGAGAAGAGGCTGTGGAGAATCAGTCTCTTAATGGAGAGCCCAGAAAATACACATCGCTCCTTTGTGTTCTCACTGGTCAGAGTCTAGCTGCAAGGGAGTTTAGGATGTATAGTTCTGAACTGACCAGCCATGTTCCAGGCGACCCTTGGGAATTTTAATCAGGGAAGGCTTAATCTTTGGATAACTAAATATTGAGGGGCAACAGCAGCCTCTAGGACACCCAAAGGAGTGCTGTTATATAAGGCACCCAGGTCTGGGGGGTGGTTTCCACTCTCAGCAGGAGAGTGGAGCAGATGATATCCAAAGACTGATGGATCCTCTTAGAGAGACGTCTTTTATAGTCCCATCGTATTTCTACATTTCACAGTCCACAACACTTACTTTAATTTTACTTTTTAAAAGAAATTTACCTTATTAACTTTTTATGTGAATAGTATCCACATGTATATGCATGTTTGTATGTGTATGGAGGTATGCATGCACATATGTGGAGGCCAGAGGTCAATGTTAGATGTCTTCCTCAGTCTCCATACAGGGTCTCTCACTGAACCTAGAGCTCACCAATTCAGCTAGACAAGATTGCTAGCAAGTCCCAAGCATCCCCCACGTCTGCCCCCCAGCAGTGGGATCACAGACATGCACTACCATGCCCAGGATTTTATGTACATCCTGGGGATCCAAACCCAGGTCCTTGTGCTTGCGTGGCAAACATTTTACCCAGCCATATAAAAAAATTTTTTTTGAGGTAGGCTCTTGCTCTAGTCCAGGCTGACCTGGAATTTACTCTGTAGTCTCAGGGTGGTCTCGAACTCACAGCAATTCTCCTACCTCTGCCTCTCAAGTGCTGGAATTACAGGCGTGCCCCACCACGCCTGGCCCTGCTTTTTTTTTTTTTAAAGGTGTGCTCTCATGTAGCCCAAGCTCATAGAGTTCTCCAACTTCTGATCCTCCTTCAACCTCCCAAGTGCTGGAATTACAGACATGTGCCTCCAAGCCTGACTCCAGGACGGTTTATAGAGAGAAAAGAAAGGACAGTCTGAAAAGAAAGAGAAAGGGAGAGTACATGACTAAAAATGATTGAGATCTAAGCTCTCTTGCCGGGATAGTGACGATGATGCTAACATTTTAGACATTTGTAGTCAGGGTCTTCACTGGTCATGTGGCATAGGAACCATGGCTCCAAGGCTCCGGTTATTAAATGCCACCTATGACCTTTCCTTCCTCCATCATTTGCCCAGTGCTGAGAGGTGGATACCTATATTTAAGGGAGTAATATGACTGAGGAGTTAAGAAACGATTAAGAACTACTGTTTAAGTAGCCAGAGTGGGCAATGACTGGGCCAGACCCAGCAATCATAGTTTGATCCAGGACTTCACAACACAAGGATTCTCAAGGAGAGTAAACCTGGTCTCCAGAAGACAGAACACAGATCTACCGTGTCCATTGATACAGGACAGTTGTCAGATGGATGGATGAATGAATGGGAATGGGTTCACTCTGGAGTCCAATTCAGAGTTGAGCTATGAGGAAGGTCTATTGGGAGGTATATACATAACAGCCCTCCTTTGGGTGTCCTAGAGGCTGCTGTTGTCCCTCAATATTTAGTTAGCCAAAGATTAAACCTTCCCCGATTAAAATCCCCAAGGGTTGCCTGGAACATGTTCACATGAGGGTCTATTGGGAGGTTATCTGAGTTTTGAAGTTGGGAACTCCTGTGCTCCCTCCCTGCACCTCGGTGCCCCCAAAGCAGAGGTCCAGACTCTGGACTTGCAATCCCACCCTTCCCAGCATCATTCCTTCCGCTGCTGTTTGGCTGTTCTAAGCTCAGGATGGCATGGGAATGTCAGCAGAACTACAGGGCATCTTTCAGGAGGTCGCCCTCCATCATAGTCCCAACCCTGGTAGAGGCAGCTTTGTTCTGGGACGGAGACAAGGCTTTCCCGACTGCTGCCTGCTGTCAGCCAGGGTCAGATGAGGAGACCATAATCAGCTTTAGAGGAGGCTGGACTTCCCCCTCGTCCTGTCCCATACATCTTGGTGTCAAATACATTTTATTTCCTCACGTCTGGGGACCCAGGGGCTTCCCCTCCAGGATTACTTCCTCCTCCGGTTGGTTTTCCAGCTGGAGACTGAAGGAAGGCCACGGCAGGGGGCGGCTCCTGCACTGCGGCCCAGGAAGCTTCAAAGGGCCCTGTGGAATGCCAGCTGACAGGCGGCTGGCCGGGAGAAAGGGGGCATTCCTAGCCAAGGGATGGGGGCTCTAGATTTCCACACATTTTCAAATTGCACCTCTATCTAGTAACCAAAGAGCTCTATCTATGGATAGAAGATAACTTCAAAGGTCAGGAATAAGGGACTCCCTGACACTCCCTCCCCCAGGGCTCAGAGGGGGCCAGGAAATGCCCCTCCATGATGGATTAGGTGCCTAAGAGCCATGGCGAGTCCATGGATGGGGAGACCTTCTCCCTTTTCATGGGGCTCAGATTTCACGATTTTGGGAGGGAGGAAGGGGGTGAAATAATTAGTAATTTGTGATTAAGTCTTTTCATGGATATTTTGTTTCTTTGTTCTGTGATGTCGCCTGGAGCCATTTAAAAAATGACTTAATGACAAAAAAATAATAATTGCTCTTTGTAACTAATGACTGTGTCAGAACTTGGAAATCACCAAAGCCTCAGAAAGTAGAAACCGAGACACCGATGCGGTGGGGGTGTTGCTTTCCAAGGAACCAGATCAGCAACCGTAAAGTGGCTCAGGATCCGTTTGTACCCAGATGGCCCCCTGCCTTATTGTGGAGCCAGTGGGTACCCTCATGCTTGCCCTCAGCCTAGGGTGTGCAGGCCTTGGGTCCCTTTGAAGCCCCTGCCCCTGGGTGACAGGGAATGGTCAGAATACCAAGGTTTCTATCTTGGCCTAGTCTTGGGGTTACTGCCTCTTCCATCATTCCCTCCTAGACAGACATATTTCTACTCCCCAGGGCTTGGGTGGGAGCTTTCTCCTCTCTACTGCAGCCTTGCATGGAGCTCCAGAGTTGCCCTGAAGTTCTAGATTCTTCTGAGCCCTTTAAAACATGCTGAACTGTCAAAGATGGAGTAACCAGGCCTGAGGATGGGTGATAGTGCTTGAGGCATAAGCTTGAGAATCTGAATTTGGTTCCATTTAAGAAGCCAGGTGTGGCTAGGCATGCCTGGAACCCCAGTACTTGGGGGGAGAGTCAGGAGAATTGTTGGGGCTCAGTATTTAATCTGACAGAAAAACAGGGAGCTCCAGGTCCAGTGAGAGACACCATCTCAAGGAAGTGAAGTGGAAAAGTGACAGAGGAAGGCACCTGATGTTCTCCTGTGGCCTTTACATGTGTGCACATGGGGCTTGTGCACGCATTCATACAATACACACATGATTAAGTAAATTTGATATGGTGGCTGGCACCTGCAATCCCAATACTTGGGACACTGAGGCAGGAGGATTGCCATGAATTTGAGGCCAGTCTGGTTTACATAGTGAGTTCCAGGACAGCCTAAGCTACAGAGTGAGACCCTGTCTCAAAAAATAGAAAAACTGAGCTGGAGAGATGACTCAGCAGTTAAAGGCACTTTCTTGGGAAGCCTAATGGCCTCGGTTCAATTCCCTAGTATCCATGTAAAAGCCAGATGCACAAAGTGGCACATGCGTCTGGAATTTGTTTTCAGTGGTAGGAGGCCCTGGCATACCATTCTCTCTCTCTCTCTCTCTCTCTCTCTCTCTCTCTCTCTCTCTCTCTCTCTCTCAAATAAAAAATAGACAAACAAACAAAAAGATTGACTATCTTCAAGACATACGATGTGATGGTTTGATAGACTCTTCTGGATCGTTACTGCTCTTGTCTCAAGTCGACCGGGCACTCTTGGGGACAGAGAAAAAGTCTTCCTCCTGCCTCTCCATCCTCCAGGTGAGCAGCCAGTAGACTAACCTGCATACAGCTTCACTTTGGGCCCCAGCAGGGAGCTGCCAAGGCCTATGCCTCAAGGACTCTCTGCAGCTCCCCATTTCCCGCCACCCTCAGCGCCTCGCAGCCCCTGGAGAATAGGCCAGGAGATGGGGAATTGCTCACGCAGCAGATTCTACTCCTGTTCCCTTCCCAGCCCTCGCTCCGATCTCTCCCGGGGGAAATGCTGGGGGGAAAAACCCGTTAACTTGTGCCTTCTATTTGGTTTTCTTCTGGTTATTGTTTAAAATGCAGAGATTATGAGGTCAAACTCTCCCAGCCAATATTTTTCTAATGAAAAATGTAGTAAGGCACGACTGAGTAATCTAATCTATAAGTTAAGCGTTCCACACAGCAGCGATTTTCACCGACAGAACTTCAATAAATCTTGTTTTGAGAAAAATGATATGAGGCTGATGTTCTATTTTTGTCAATTTGAATGGACTCCCCTGCCCCCCCAGTCCCCAGAAACACTGCATTGCACCCAGCCAATCTCGTCCTTCCATCCTCCCGCAGTGGCAGGACGAAGGGGAGCAAGAATGATGGGCTGTGAGCTCTGCTTCGGAGGTTCTGGGGCCAGGCTGGTCCCTGAAGCTCTCATCCCAGACAAGGGGCAGTGAAGAGTTAAGGTCTTGATGCCATGGGGTCAGGGTAGCTAGGCAAGCCTGCTTCCCCCAGCCATCCCAAGGCTGACGAAGAACAAACAGCAGCCCTTCAACCTTCCCTCAACTCCCAACAAGTCACTGATAGATTTGGCAGGGAAGGCCTCACCTCAGGCAGAATTACTTAGATCCGTTCCTAAAGCTGCTGCTCCCCTGTAGTCTGACTTGAATATGGTGGAGGAGATAGTGGAAAAGCCTGCCCCTCAACAAAGGGTGTGTGTGTGTGTGTGTGTGTGTGTGTGTGTGTGTGTGTGTGTGTGTACATACATGGGTGTGCTCATAGACATGGGCTCACATACACCTGTGTGCAGGGCTCTAGAAAGGAAACAAGACTCTCCAGATGAACACATGGGTGTAAGGTCTTCATAGATAATGGTTGCCAAGACTAAAACTTAGAAAGAAATTCGGAGCCCAGGAGACATGCAGGAAATGGGGAAAGGCTGTCTCAAGAACCTGGAGAAGCTATAAGGGCGACCACAGAGGAAAAAGGCCCTCATCAGAGAAATCAATTAGAGGAGGTTTGGAAATGAGGTTCTCCTAGTCCCTCCTCCTCAACAAGCCACAGGGCAGAGGCCATGAGCAGGCAGAAGTGCCCAGGAGAGAACAGAGGGTTCTGGGTGGAGAGAGAGGCATGAGGCAGCATTTGAGTTTGAAGAGGTAAGGGTACCTAGTATAAACCTGCAAGTGTAGAAAACAAAGGCAAGAGGACCTTGACCTCTTAGAGTGCAGGAGAGCCGAAAGAGAGGAAGGAGGGCTTCATCTGGGTCACAGACTAGAAGTACTCCATTGGGTCTGAGAAGCTGATCTGGGAACAATGTTCAGAGACCCACTGTTAGTCTGAGGTCAGTGTAAACTGAGTGGCAGGCAAGGCTGGGCACCTGTCCTTGGTCTGCCCCCAGGGTCTGGCTTACAGATTTCCTCCCTCAGGAAGAAGCAAGCTTTTGTCACTGTCCAAGTATGCCAGGTGTCTACAACTTTGTAGGCTGACCCTGAGAAAGGCTTTGAGTGCAAGGTGAACAGTCGGGATGCGGTACCTGGGGGCAGGGAAGTGGGCCTGTGACCAGAGAAGTGCTTGAGGGAAAAGGGGGGAAAGAAGGGACAGGCCAGCAGCAGCCTCTCTCTGTTAAGTCTCAGTGGGTGCCAAGGGTGTGCCCCATCTTCCCAGGCCTGCCAATCCATCCTCGTCCAGTGTTTTCTAGGAGCCTTTCTGAAGCTCTCAACAGCTTCCCAAGTGGAAGAGGTAGGCTTTTAGATCCCAAACATTGACACCAAATCTCTTTTCATTTTCTGGCCTCCCTCTGTGCACAGCTCCCTCCCACTCCACCACTCACTAACTCTTCCTAGAAAAGCAGCTGGAGCTACAGGGAGCAGGGAGGTAGCAGGGATGGCTGAGGCTGCCCAGAGCATCTTGGAGCTGCCCGAGTAGCCTCAAAAATCCTGCAAGCACATTTCTCAAGGAGGACACAAGGTAAATGATTTTGTATAAGGCTAGGGCGAGAAGATGAACTCAAAGCATAGAAAATGTTTTAATGTCCCCTGTGTCTGGTTGTGGGGATCAGGCCCAGCCAGAGCTGAAGAGATCTGCTCCAAGGTGAGTCTGAGAGCTTCAGTGGCCTGCTTGCTCTTCCTCTTGCCTCCAGAGATCCCAAGTCCCCAGCTGGAAGAGTAGCTCTAAAGATTGTCAGTAGAAGTCCCTGAAAACTGGGGGAGGGGGAGCTGTGGCTCGAGGGGAGGGGAGCTTATAGATTGTATCAAAACTCACATCCACTAAAGTCAGACTTGGCAAAGAGCTTTTAATCACATAGGAATATTTTCAGGACACATTAAGAAAAAATATACAATATACAAAGCAGTATATATAGAATGATTCCATTTAAAGCTGGGTGTGGTGGTGCAGGCCTATATTCCCAGCACTTGGAAGGCTGAGGCAGGAGGATCATGGGTTACACAGCCTGAGTTACACAGAGAGACCCTGTAAAGGAATCTTATTTATGGAGCAAAAATACATCCGTAGATGAAAAGAAAATATTGAAATAAGACCAGTAAGATATAGACTGATTATTTCTGGCTAGATATACATTTCTTCTTCATCATCATCATTTTTGTTTGTTTGTTTGTTTGTTTGTTTTGAGATAGGGTCTCACTCTAACCCAGGCTGGCCTGGAATTCACTATATAGTCTCAGGTTGGCCTTGAACGCACAGTGATCTCCTACCTCTGCCTCTGGAGTGCTGGGATTAAAGGTGTGCGCCACCATGCCCAGCTTTCATCATTTTTTTAAAGTTTAATTCATTCACTAATTTTTTGAGAACAGGGTCTTATATAACTCGGGCTGGTCTCCAATCGACTATGTAACTGAGGATAACCTTGAATTTCTGATCCTTTTGCCTCCTTCTCCCAAGTGCTGGTATTGCAGCTGTGCACCTACATGTCTGTGCTGTGCAGTATTGGAGATCAAGTCCAGAGCTTCATGAATTCTAGATAAACACTCTACCAACTGAGTACTTCCCCGTTCCTTATATATTTACTTTTGAGACAGTGTATTGCAGCGTGGCCCATGTTAGCCTCAAACTCATGGCCTTCCTGCTTCAACATTTTATGTACTGGGATTATAGACATGTGCCATCATGCCCAGCTTGATTTTATGTTCTTATTTCTCTAGTCTTCAAAATCTCTACCATTGTTTAAATTTAGAATTAAGAAATTATGAAATGAATTAAGAAGATAATCCTGGGATTAAGCTGGTACCTCAAAAGTAGACCCAGAACTTTTGCAGACACCAGCCTATAACCTACACTCCAGTCTGTTTAGGTGATCTTCTGTTGGCCCCCTTGATGCCAAGCCATCATGGGGGAGGGAGAAGGGGAAGCTGGCAGCTGGGAGTCAGCTGTGCTTGGAGACAATCCGTGTCCAATGAGAGGTGGGGCTCATTTCCGAGCTGGATGAGAGCCAGGTTTAGGAACTAAGTCTGCCAATAGCAACCTGGGGACCGGTGTTAAATATTTCTCCCATCCTCTGCCCCTAAGAGGACAGCGAGCTCAGAGCCAGCCTCTGCACAGAGGAGGTCACCCTCTGCCCCAAGGACAGGTTCTGGTCTGTAAATAGCTGGATGAAGGTGTCCCCATCTCCACTTCGGGGTTCAGTGAAGATTTATGGAGATGTATCCACATCTGCAAGACCCTGTACCTTAGGACTCTCAAGACCATGGGCTCTGCAGAAGAAGAAAGAGGCTGATCCAAGCTGGCAGGGGGTCCCCACAGGGTTTAGCCAAGGGTTTAGACCAAGGAGCCTCAGTTAATTCTAGTTGGGGATTTAGTAAAAATATGGCTAAGGGAGTCAGTTGTGTTACAGAAAAAAAAACCACACATAAAAAGGTTTCTTAGACAATTTATTTATGAGCACCCGTCAAAGTTTTATTTCAATCTTACTGAAAGTGAAAGAGATCTATACGAGGCCACCTCAAGATCATCTCTAGAAAGACACATTTCGAGGAAAGAAGAGAAATGAGGCTCGTTGCTGAAATGGACAGAATGCCGTCTGAATAAGATTCATCAAACTCTTACAATGCTAATAGACCAGATGGAAAACTGGTTTTTGAAAAGAAATCTGAATTCCACCAAACCTTTGTCAGAAAATTGCCTTCACATTTTTTATCAGGAATGCCAGTTCTTCCTAGAAGGAAGAAGAGGGCTACTTGGCACAAAAGCTGTGTTCCAGACAAGCTGGGGACTCTTTTGTCTTCAGCTGGAAATTCTGCCTTAGCTCCTTCAGAAAAGAGGCTTAAGCATGAAGCAATTGGCATACAAATTCCAAGATCATGTATGTCCAAGCCTGTGCCAGGCACGAATAGGAGAGCAAGGCGGAGGAGGGCAGAGAAGGATGAATACTGTCTCCATGCAAGTGCCTCTAGCCAGCCAGTGCCTCCAGAAGTTCCTCCACATTGGAGGCAAGCAACACAGTCAAGTAGACGCAGTCTCTAGTTTAGAGCTGTTTGTCCACGTGGAAGACCTGGACCTTTAGCAAAATGTTAGATGATTCTGGATGGTGCACTGACAAGATGCTAAATCACGCTGAATCTCACAGGGAGAAGCTTTTTTCCCTTGTCAAGTCTTTCTCTCTTTGCTTCACCTAAACCTTAGGCTCAGAGAACTGAATTAATGGCACTCAGTAGATCATAACACACTCTTGTCATTTTGTTTTTGAGACCATCTCACGAAGCTCAGGCTGGCCTCAGAGCCAAGGACGGTCTTGAGCTCCTGATCTTCCTGTCATCTCCCAAGAGCTGGGATTTTAGGATAAGCCGCCATGCCTACCTTTTCTTGTGGCTGGGTTTTTTGTTTGTTTGGCTTTGGTTTTTTGAGGAAGATTCTCGCTTTAGCCCAGGCTGACCTGGAATTCACTATGTAGTCTCAGGGTGGCCTTGAACTCACAGTGATCCTCCTACGAGTGCTGGGATTAAAGGTGTGCACCACCACACCTGGCCTTTTTCTTTTTATTAAATGGCCTAGAACTCACGATCCTCCTGCCTTTACCTCCTGAGTGCAGAGATGACAGGCATATGTCACTATGCCCAGCTTCATCACAGACTCTTTTATTGGGATTTTTTTGGCATGAACATAGCATGTGTGTGTGTACATGTGGTGTATGCATGCGTGTGCAGAGGCATACATACACATGCAGAGAGGCCAGAGGAGGATGTCATGTCTTCCACCGCTCTTCAGGGACAGTCTCTCACTGAACCTAGACCTGCTGTTTTCACATGCTGTAGAGAGGTGGTGTCCAGCCTGTTTGTTCCATGCTGTTCCCTGCCATCTTGAAGCTTCCCCTGGAAGCCAAAACAAATACTTTAGTTAAAAAAATGAATAATGGGGCTGGAGAGATTGCTTTAGTGGTTAAGGCACTTGCCTGCAAAGCAGAAGGACCTGAGTTTGATTCCCCAGTGCCCATATAAAGCCAGATATGTGTCTGGAGTTCATTTGTAGTGGCCGGAGGCCCTGGCATACCCATTCTCTCTCTGTGTCTGCCTCGTTTCCTCTTTCTCTCTCTCTCTCTCTCTCTCTCAAATAAATAAATTAAATATTTTTAAAAAACAAAATAAATGAACAGCAGCAAAAATAAATAAGAAATTTAAAAATGAACAAGCCAGGCCTGGTGGCACATGCTGATAATCCCAGCACTTGGGAGGCAGAGGTAGGAGAATCACTGTGAGTTCAAGGCCAGCCTGGGCTAGAGTAAGACCCTACCTCAAAAAAAAAGAACAAATGTAAACTATACATTTCATGGGATGTTATCAACTCTAATAGAAAGGACACTCTGGTTCCTTCTCCAGCACACCTGGAGGATCTGCAGGACACTGTGCTAAGTGAAATGAGCTGGTCACAAGATGGCACACAATTGCATCCAGTGCCTAGCAGTCAGGTCCTCAGAGATGGAAGCAGAATGGGGGGTGGCAGGGGCTTGGGGGGAGCAGCATGGGGATTATCAGAGCTTTGGTTGGGAAGATGAAGGACTCTGGAGATGGATGGGGAGGAATCTCTGCCACTTGCTGGAACATGGTTAGTGCAGTCGCAGCTGAGGCTCCACGCACTTCACCACAATGAAAAAGATCTGACTTGCCTAATGATTGGCATTTGGGTTCTTTGATGTCTCGGTTTGATGCTGCTGCATCTTTTGTTGTTGTTTTTGCTTATGTGGGTGATGTGTGTACAGATGCATGAGGCATGTACATGCATGCAGAGGCCAGAGGAGAATATCGGGTGTCTTTCTCTTATTTGTCGTGTACATATTTTTTTGAGACAGAGTCTCTCCCTCAACCCAGAGCTGCTGTCTGTCAGTGAGCCCCAGCAATTCTATGGTGTCCCCCCCCCACAGAATGGGGTTACAGATATGCATGGCCACATGCACTTTTAAAAAAATATTTTATTAAAAAATATTTTATTTATTCATTTTCAAGCAGGGAGAGAGAGAGAGTTCTCAATTCAAGAGCTCTTAGAAGGAATGTAATATCCAACTAGAACTTAAAAATAATTTTGTTTGTATGCATGTGTCTCAATGTGTGTGGGGAGGGTGGGGGGAAGGCCATAGCAAAACAGTGGGTGTCATTCCTTGGGTACTGTCACCTTTTGTGAGACAGGGTCTCTCACTGGTCTGGAGCTTGCCAGTGAGTTCCAGTGTTTCTCCTGTCTCCGCCTCCTCAGCACTAGGATTATAATTAAGCACCATCACACCCAGTTTTTTTCATGTGGGTTCTGGGGATTGAACGTAGGTCCTCATGCTTGCAATGCACACCCTTAAACAATTAAACTATCTGTCCAGCCCTAAAAATAGTTGTTATTTTACTACTTTTTTTTCCCCTGAGGGTCTCACTCTAGCCCAGGCTGACCTAGAACTCACTCTGTAGTCCCCTAGGCTGGCCTCAAACTCACAGCAATCCTCTCACCTCAGCTTCCCAAGTACTGGAACTAAAGGTATGCACCACTATGGCCCACTATTTTTTTTCATAATTACTTCCTCTTTGACAACAATAGTTGGTTTCGCTGTTACTGTAATGCATATAATGATGAACATACTGGAATACAAATAGCACACTGACTTAAAGAAAAATATCAAGTCATTAACATTTCAGGTAGCATATAGATGTGATATGAATTGTGAAGCAGTTACCTGATGCCAGAGCTTGGGAAACATAGTTTAGCAGTCAAAAGTTCAAGGCCAACCTCAGCTACATTGTAAGTTTGAGGCCAGCCTGGGCTACATGGAAAGAACAAAGGAAGAAGGAAGAATGGATGGACGGAAGGAATGAAATAATTTGGAAAAACTAAAAGTTCAAGGAAAGCACTTTAGTTTGTAAGGTTATAAGGGGCCACAGAAAACCCTTTTTGTGAAAATATGTATTGGGGTTGGGGTTGGGGAGATGGCTGAGCAGTTAAAGGCAATTGCTTGCAAAGGCTGCTGGTCCAGGTTCAATTCCCCAGCACCCCCAAAAAGCTAGATGCAAAAAGTGTATCTGGCATTTATTTGTTGACAGAAAGTAACAAAAGAGCCTGCTTCTCCCATACACATAAACACATACACACATGAAAACAAATAACTGAAAATTTTAAAAAGAATTGAGTAGCTAGAAATGTAGCCCAGTTGATGGAGTGCTTGCGTGTGGGCCCCGTGGCTTGGCTGGTTAAAGCACCTGTCAGGTGACAGAGTGCTAGCCTTGCGTGCACAAAGCCCTAGGTTTGATCTTAGACACTGAATAAACCAGACAGGGCGGTGTATGCCTTTGATCCCAGCACATAGGAGGTGGAGGCAGGAGAATCACAAGTTCAATGTCTTTCTCATTCGCAAGTGAATTCCAAAAGCGGATACATGAGACCCTGTCTTAGAAAAAGAAGGAAAATTTAAGCTAGATGTGGTGGCCCACTACTCAGCATTTGGAAGGCTGTGGCAGGAGGATTGAGAGTTTGAGGCCAACCTGATCTACATAATAGTAATGTATATTTATATATAGCATATATTTATATGCATAACATAAAGATATATAAGTACATTCTATTGTCATTTATTATTATTTATATATTAAGTATAGAAACAATATAATGTATGATAATATAAAATAATAGGTATAATAATACAAAATAGGTTTCACTGTGGCATTTTTGTGCACACACATAACTTTCTTTGGTCACCCACATCCTCCTCACTGAAAGCTCTTGGGCAGGTGAGTGACATGCTGAAAGAACGGGTAGCAAGCACCTGATTGTTGGTGACAATCCTCTCCTTGTCCAGTCTAAGCCTATTGTTTATTTATCCCTCAAATAGTTATCAAAGGCCCTGAGACAGCAGACACTGCCCTGTTGATTCGCTGATGCAGAAAAGCGTACTCCTCGTCTGACAATTCTCTAGTGAGCCAGACATTAGATGAAATAATCACATCAACATAACAGTACAAGTGTAGTAAGTCCACAAGGAGGTGTTCCTGGGACTTGAAAATAGACAGTGTGCAGAGGCTTTTCTGGCCTAGGGATGCAGGCAAGGCTGTTCTGAGACGTGACACTAGAATAAGGATGAGGAAGAATTAAATAGGTGAAGAGAAGAGCAAGCAAGGCAGGACCCAAGGTCCTGTGGTCTTCAGAATTGGCCTGGAGAGCCAGTGGCTTTGGGGGAATGCTGGGGGTTGTGGTGAGGAAGGGGGTGGAAGACCATTAAAGACAGAACATGGGGAGTCCAGCAGGCTCTAGAAAGTTTGGACCTTTATGCAAGAACAGAATGGTGCACAGACCTTGTCTGTGGTGCGAACATAGGTGAGTTCTAAAACCAACAAGCACTCTGGGACCTGTGAAGGGACAGGTTGGGTGAGTGGTGTCTCTGGGGCAGTCCTTCCCCCCCCCCCATTGGAAGCCTGTCTAAGGAGAGGGTGTGGGAGGCTGCTACAGGCCTGGGATGGTACAACTTAGTGCCAAGGGGATGGGGGCCAGACAGATGATAAGTTAAGGAGGTGGGACAAAAGGGCCTTTCATGCTTTAGAAAATGGACCCTCCTGGCCACCACACAGAGGCAGAGCCAAAGTTTCTCCCAGGGGCGTGAAGCTGCGGCAGTGATGGAGTTTGCCCAGGAGAGGGCTCCACTTTGGGGAAAATGGTTAAGTCTCAAGGATTCAAATCATCTGTGAGGTCCCCCAAAGAAACAATGTCCAAAGACATCCCTGGGGACCCACTGCCATGGTTTAAGAAAAGGAAGCTAAGTTCATGGGAGAAAGCAGGCTGCCTGGTAATACTTGAGCCAAGACACCCAGGTTAGAAGTGAAAAGGGGACCGGTCAGAGCACAGAGCCACAGTGACCCAGGTTTATGGTCGAGGCCAGAAAGGTGACTGTGTGGGGGGTGAACAGCAAGTCAGGGAGGTCCTGGCTCACCCTTCCCCAGAAGGCA
This sequence comes from Zapus hudsonius, assembly GCA_004024765.1. Classification (NCBI taxonomy): domain Eukaryota; kingdom Metazoa; phylum Chordata; class Mammalia; order Rodentia; family Dipodidae; genus Zapus; species Zapus hudsonius. Next base: position 29,840 of record PVHP010019809.1, read on the forward strand.
GACACTGCTGGGTGGGATGTGTGTGGTGGGAAGTGTAGCAGGTGAAACACAGGCCAGGATGAGGGGAGCAGAGCTGCTTCCCCAGCACCCCCTTTCTTAGCCAGACTTCCCTAGGCTATAGAAGAAAATAGGAAGACTGAAAAAAAAAGTAGTCAGACTGGGGAGGGTGTGGAGAACAGAAGCATGTGATGCTTCTCAGAACTGTGGAGAATAAGGCAGGCTTGAAGAACCCCAAGCTATGGATACATGCATGCTCACATGCACACTCACTCATCTACCTATTTGTGCACTCCCACAGTACTCATTTACATGCTCGTGTAGTCTCATCCACAAGGTTCACAGAGCCGCACAATCCAATGACAAAATCAAGTCTCAAAAAAAAAAAAAAGAAAGAAAGAAAAATCCCATAATGGCTGGGAGTATTGCAGGAGTGCACAATCCACAGCAGGGTTTAGAGATCAAAGGACCGTGACGCATGTCGGTTCTTACCTTACATCTATCTTCTTTGAAGCAGGGTATCTTTGTTCACCACTTGCACATTCACCAGGCTGGCTGATCCACCAGCTTCAGGATTCTCTTGTCTCCACCTCCTGCTGCCCTTTTCATTGTAGGCATGCTAGGATTACAGATGCTTGTACTTTGAGTGTTGCTTTACGTGGGTTCTGGAGATCTGAACTCAGGTCAGCAGGCTTGCACTGAGCTGTCTCCCAGTACTGAACTTGGTGGTTTGAATGTAAATATACATCCTCCGTAGCCTGAGGTATGTTTGATTAAGCTTCCTAAATCACCAGCAGGCTGGCCCCTGCCAGCCAGCCAGAAGAGGTGTGTCACTAGGGGGTGAATCTTGAGTCCAGCACTAACTATGTGAGTGGAGAGCCAACTTGAGCTCTGTTGGTTTGGCCTCTCTGCTGTGGATGTATGAAGTGAGCCAGCTCTTCCCCCACTGATGGTGTTTCACTGCTTTCCTCCCATAAGCTGCTTCTGGACAGGTGTTTGTCCCAGCAACCCAAAGATAACTGCACCATTCACTCAGCAAGGTCAGGGAGGAGCTATCCTATGCTGCTGGGTTAATCAGCAAACCACACAGCATTATTCCTGCTCACTGTCTAATGGGCTCCAGAGAGGGCAGGTCCTTGACACACAGCCGGTAAATGTCCCATGAGCTATGGAAATGGGGAGCAGACCAGGGAAGCAGCGGATTTTCAGATAATGGGACTTGCTCCTTAGCGGAGTAAATAAGGGCACTGGACTCCGGAGCATCCTATATGGCAGCAGGCAGGAACAAGTGTGGGTGGAGTGTGGATTGGGATGTTGGGTGTGTGTGACAGAGCATACATGTATGACCATGCATGTGCTTGGGAAAGGGTGAGGTGTGCATCATTATCAGAATTATCAGAGCAAACCAGCTCTTTATTACATGTAGAATTTCCCTGTGTCCCTTCGGATCCCTCTGTGCAGGGGAGTTGAAGTGGAACTAACCCAAATAGGGGATTTAGTAACTTGGAGGGGCTGTGGCAGAGCTTTAAGTGCTGCTGATGGATGGCAGCCAGGGAAGGGG
>PVHP010019810.1:0-31190 GCA_004024765.1 Zapus hudsonius
ATATGAAATTAAATATAATTAATGTTTCCCCAAATGCTGTTTTTCTAAGGAACTGGGAATCCAATGTCATCTTGTGCAGGAAATCACAACCTGGTGTGGATGTGAGCCAAATGTCTTTTAACCCCATGAACTGGCACCAACTCTGTTTATCAAGTTCAAGTGCTGTGAGCGTGTGGACCATTGAAAAGAGTAACCAGGAGCATCATTTCAAAACAAAGTAGGAGGCTTTGTTATTACACAGCAATAGCATGGTCTTTGTCTGTGTTTATGGACTGGGATTGGGCCACTCTGATGATTCAAGTGGGTTTATAACAAACACATAAGCACACACATACATTCAGTTTATCAATTAACATTTTTCTACATAGCTTATTACCTTGGTGTAGTTGCTTTCATATCAAAAAGATTCCCTTTGACTTAATTTCCCAGTGAGTTTTTTAGGTATAAAGTTCTCTGAGAGTTTCTAACAGCTTAATTTATTTAAATCTAATTTATTCTTAGTATTTTTAATATGAATATTGTTAAAATATAAGTTTTTGCTCCTATTTTTGGTATCCTACTGAAATCTCAAAAATAAAAACTATTAAAAGGCAAGGGAGATGCTGCTCAATGGATAAAGTGCTTGCTGTGCTGAGTACCTGAGTTGGGATCCCCAGTACCCACATAAAAAGCCCTACTCTGTAGCAGGTGTCTGTAATCCCTGCACATCTATGTGAGGAGGGAGGTGGAGGCAAGGTAATCCACTGGAAACTCACAGGTAAGCTATCCGATGAACCTATGAACAAGAAGAGATCCTGCCTCAAAGTGAAAAGCAGCTGTCCTCTGACCTCCACACATGAGTATCATGTTGAGCCTGCCTGCATACACACACACACACACACACACACACACACACACACACACACACACACACACACACACTCATTTGTAGCCATGAATACATACCAAAAAGAGGAAACTATTAGATACAGGAAGTGTACAGATCACAGCATAAAGTGGGCCACATCATCCAAATAAGAATCATTGCACAATTGTGCAGTCCAGAATTTGACTGTTTGTTTAAAAAGAAATGGGTCAAAGAGGAGTTCCAGAACAAATTAACAATGGCCACAGTTAATAACAATTAGGAGTGTGTTACTGAAGAGTTCAAAGTCTCAAAGTGCCACTTAGCTGACTATTTTTTTTCAATCTACTCCACAAAGTTAAAGACCAAAACATAATCTTGAAATTTCAAGCTTTGAACAATTTGTCTCAGGGGCTGAAGAGATAGTTCAGTGCGCAAAGTGCTTGTCTCTCAAAGGACCTGATTCTGATCCTTGGTACCCACATAAATGCTGGGTGTCATGGAGCAGGCCTGCAATCCTACTAGTGGGGAGACAGAGACAAGAGGATCCCTGGGGCTCACTGGCCAGCCAGTGTGGCCTAATTGGCAAGCTCCAGGAAAATTAGACCTTTCTCAAAAAGTGGTGGCAGTGTACCTGAGGAAGGTTGTTCTCTGGCCTCCACACACATGTACTAATGTGCACCTGTACACACACCTGTACCTACATACACTGAATATGCACACATACAAACATTAAAAAAGAAAAAATCACCTTAGATAAACTGTGAAGCTAGTTAAAATAGAAAACAAGCAAAGAGATAAAAATAAGGGAAAAAACCCAACCTTATCAAATTGGAGATGGCTCAGAGTTCTGTTTAGCACTCTGTCTCTCAAGTTCATTTTCATAAAAGCCCATTGAAAGACAAATTTGTCTCTAGTCAGAGTTGACAACACTGTGATTTAGCACAGTGGGTGATGTCTCTCTTAGAACCCCATGGGGACAGGCAACTGGACAGTATCTTCCCCTTTCAGTATTTTTCCCTTGAACATACTACTGTACTTCTAAGGCTGACTTGGGTGACTTTTTTTGTAAGCAAATGAACTGAGTCCTAAATCATAAAGTAGTAAGATGCATTTCAGCAGTCAGCCCGCTGCTTATGTGATCGCTCCCAAAATTACTATCATTCATAAAACATAACAAGGAATCTTCCAATTTAATGCCACAGTTTCTCCACCTTCACTTTTATAACTATGTAATAGATTAAAAGTAGGTATATGGTACATTTGAAAATGAATTCTTGTTATCAGAGATTGCAGAGGAGGACAGATACAGCCTACATGTATGTTTATTTATGCAACAGGATTTTAATTAGTTGCCAACATTTAAAATTTGATGAGCTTTGTGCTAAGCAGATGGCTCAGCAGTTAAGGCACTTGCTTGCATAGGTTGCCGACCAAGGTTTAACTCCCTAGGACCCACATAAAGCCAGATGCACAAAATGGTACATGCATCTGGAATTTGTTTGCAGTGACAAGAGGCCCTGGTGTGCCCATACTCACTCTTTCTCTCAAAAGAAAAAGAAAAAAGAAATATTTAAGAAAATAAAATTTGAACTGTTTCTCATAAATATCCAGACTATGTATGGTATTTTGGAACCTAACGTTACACATGTCAACAACTCTCTTGGCTGGGACCGAGGACAACTTGCCACCTATACAAGGGACACTCTCCCACTGATTATAATCCCCCTTCCTGCCCATCAACATCACGTGTACACTTCTTGCTTTAGACATTAGCTTTGATCTTCATAATCCTTGTATTCTTTCTTATTTCTTTCTTTGCTTATTTATTTATGTGTGTATGGGCATACTAGGGTTTCTTGCTGCTACAAATGCCAGACATATGTGCTCCTTTGCCTCTGGCTTTCCACGGGTGCTGGGGTATTGAACCTGGGTCAGCAGGCTTTTCAAACAAGCACCTTTGACTACTGAGCCATTTCTCCAGCTCACAATCCCTGTACACTTAATTTATAACTGCATAATTTGTCCTTATATTACATATTTAAAAACCTATCACTTGGCTTTCAATTCCCATGTGTTTTCATATCACAACCCTTCCACAGGCAGAGGTTATATCCATAATTAGTTTCTGTTAATCTGATTGCTTTGATGTCTCCTTTTTCTACAGGTCAGTAAAACTCCCTCTAGAAGACGGGACATTTTTAAATGAAACAGATACACTTTTCCCCACCTCATTGCCCAAGGACCCCATTTACGGACCTGTATTGCCGTTGTCAGCCATTGCCGGGCTAGTGGGTGAAGAGGCAGAAACTTTCAGGGTAATCATCTTGCTTGCCTAACAGATGGTGGTCTAGGAAGGGAGTTCTCATGTGGCTATGAGATGGGAAAACTGGAGAGATGGGCCAGATTTCTAGCACACGAACAGCAGGAGACAAAGACTTTGGATGTCTGAGTTTAGATGGCTGGGAAGTTGATAAAACTGGGTGTCCCAATGAGACTTTTATTTTGGACAGACTGAAGTTAAGGGGCCAGGCAGCACTCAGATGTGATCAACTAGCAGAGAAAGGATGAGAGAAAGAGCCGAGAAGGACAAAGAGGAGAAAGCTTGCTGTCCAAGCTGGAGCCTCGCAGGAGACAGGAAGGCAGAAAACAATGGCAGAAAGTTTCAAAGGGGAGAATTTGTTCACAACTACTCCTCCCTCCCTCCCTGCTCCTCTCCCTTCCTCTCCTCCTTCCTCCCTCCCTTCCTTCCTTCCTTTCTTCCTTTCCTTCCTTCCTTCTTCCTCCCTCCCTCCCTCCCTTCCTCTCTTCTTCATTCCCCCCCTCCTTGCTTCCCTCCCTTTCTCCCTCCCTCCCTCCCTCTCTTCCTTCCTTTCCAAGCTCCTTTCATGTAGCAGACACTCTTTTTGGCAATGGGACCACGTGGAGACCAGGCTGCCAGGATCCTTGTGGAGTTCCCATACTGTTGTGGTAACAAGGAAGGAAGAGCTGGTCATATGCTGACAGGAAAAGCCTCTGTGGAGATGACCTTCAGCTGAAGCCACAGGGGGTTGTGGCTGGTGTTCCCAGAAGTGAGGGTGCTTTCAGGTGCAGAGAAATGGACCTGTAAAGGCCTTTGGGGAAGAAGCCAGCCAGCTGTGAGCAACCAAGAAAAGATCTGTATGGCTGGAGCGTGATGACTGAGGTGAGGGTGATGGCCAGGGGCATTGAGATGAAGGAGCGGCAATGCCCTGAGCCTCTGGGACCCGAGTTAGACTCTTAAACAGTTATCAGAGGTGAATGTTCTCAAATAGTTTAGACCGCTACACCTATGAGTGCAAAAAGTGATTCACTGTGAAAATTTACTTTATTATAAAATGTTTGTGGCAAGCAAGAAGTAAAGTTCATGGTCATGGTGTTCCCTTCACTTTTGTCTTGGAAGTAACACCACACTCTGCCACTAGGGGGAAGAAGAGTAAAACCAAGTTGCCCAGCCAGCACAGCTGTTCAGTTGGTTCTTTGTGCCTACTTTGCCCAAATTTCACCTCAAATTTCACCTTTGTTTTCTCTTTTGCCGTAAGCTTATCTATGAGTCCTGATCTATCTTTGCACTGCATGATAAATCCTACATAACACATTTATGATCCAGACAACCGTTCTTTGCATTTGGAAAATGCTGGGATAGAACTCATTTAAATACCTAGAGTTGCCATTTTGAAAAGTGCTCATACTAAATACAATTATTTCATAGGAATTTTTTACTCTATGCATTTTAGCCTTTTCATTTTCTAAATTTTAAAATATTTATTTATTTATTTATTTATTTATTTATTTATTTATTTATTTATTTATTTATCTGAGTGTAGGGGTAGGTGTATGGGCATGTGCTATGGTGCGCATGTGGAGATCAGAAGGTAAACTCGAGGTGACTCTGTACTTCTGTTTTGACTTCTTTAGACAGGGTCTCATGCTACTGCAAAGGATACCCTAGCTGGTCAAAGAGCTTCAGATCCCCCATTGTTGTGGGCACTTTGGGATACATGGGCCACTTTGCACCTGGCTTTATGTGGGTGCTGGGGAGGATTGAACTTGCAAAGCCTGCCAACACAAGTTCACCTTTGACTACTGAGCATCTCCTCAGTCCCTAATTTAACCTTTTTCTGAAAACAGAAATTTAATGCTACAGCTTAATAGCTCTAAAACGTACAGGGAATATCACAAAGCATATAATTTGCATTTAATTTACAAATCAAATTCCTTAGTCATTTACTCTTTCATTTTGGTGAGTAAAATGGCTAAAACATTGATTAGTGGTTTGTAATGAGTAAAAGTATAACCAAAAGTAAATCTCCCATGTCTTGAATTCATTCCTTCCTCCAAATGTCATTTCCTGTGATCTGGATACTAAATGAACTATGTATGTATGTATGTATGTATGTATGTATGTATGTATGTATGTATGTATGTAAGAGTATTCAGCATTGGCATCCTGGGGACTTTTACAAGATTACAGATACTGAATAATTTCATTATCTTTCTTGTAGCTGCTGTTAGAGGGAACGTTGTGGTCTTTAAATGGGCCTGGGACACATTACACAGCTTACTGAGAACACGAACAATGCATCCAGTTTCAGTGCTGGGAAAATCAAAGGCAGATGCTATCTGGGCAGAAACTGGATCCAACATAATGAATTGAATCTCAAGGGTCCCGTTTCCTTTTTCCATCGACTTTGAAAAAGAAAAACAGAAGTTGCTAAATAAGACTCTCAGAAACTCACTCCTTGGCATATTTGTGTGTTGATAGTTTCTAAAGCAGGACTAAGTTGGAATCCAGTTTTTCAAGTTTTGTCTTGGTGTGATCACAGTGTTTTACTTAAGATCCTAGAGGACTGAAAAAGTAAGCTGAATTAGCAAATGTTTTCAAACACAACTGCCATCTTTTAACTCCCAGAATTAAAAATTATGACAATTGCTCATGTAATCCATGTACTATCACATTTAAAAATATTTTTATTTATTTGTGAGGAGAGAGAGAGAAAATGGGCATGCTAGGGCCTCTTGCCACTGCAAACCAACTCCAGATGCATGTATCACTTTTGCGCCTCTGGCTTTATGTGGATACTGGGAAATTGAACTTGGGCCAGCAGGCTTTGCAAGCAAGTGTCTTTAACCACTGAGCAATCTCCCCATCCCACATTTATTTCTTAAACAACACAAAATAAATAAGTTAAATAAGTACAGAAAATAATATAAAAACAGCTCATAAGAAAAAAGTCACATACAAATTTAACTTTATATGGCTAGAAAATTCCAAGTTTTAATTCTCACATTCTGTTTCATACACATAGATACACTGGGATTGGGAGAAGCAGACTGGCAATGGACTATTTGTTTGTTTGAAGGGATTTTAAAAAAGATTTTGAGAGCTAGGCAGAGGTGTAATGTCAGCATTCGGGAGAGTTCCAGGGCAGCCTGGCTACCCAGTGAGACCCCCTCTCTATATAGATTACAGATGATAGATAGATTATAGATGATAGTCAGTTAGTGTCTTACCAAATTAGAATGTTTTTCCTGATTTATAGTGGGTTAGATGTCAAGACAACTCAAAGAGATTTGGAAGAATAATTGTGATTCGGTGAACAACTCTTCTTATGAATCAAATCTCAGTCAGATGCCACAGAAATGCCATTGATTGTCAGCAGTTAACCCCTTTGAGTGGTTTTGCTTGTTTTTTTTTTTTTTTTTTTTGATTCATTGGGTGGACAGACAGTTACTTGAGTATTTATTTTCTAATGTTACAAATCTATGAAGGCATGAAATAGACCAATTTTATAATTAAAATGATCTGTCCTAAAGCATCACCACGGTGTGTCTTCCTCTGCATGACTGCCACCTTAGTCATGTTTCAGGGTCCACACTGAACAATCATTTTTTAAAAACATACATTAGTTATTTATGAGAAAGAGAGAGAGAGAGAGAAAATAAGCATACCAGGGCCTCCTGCCACTGCAAACAAACTCAAACACATGCACCACTTTGTGGATCTGGCTTTATGTGGTTGCTGGGGAATCAAACCCAGGGCTTTACAATCAAGCACCTTTAACTGCTGAGCCATCTCTCCATCCCTCATCAATAATCTCTTCCTCTTCTACTCCCTTCACTCCACCAAGAAGAGCCCACACTTCCTTCTCAGCCTCTCTCCGCTATAATCCACGATGCTTTCTGAGTCTGATATTAGTTGAATCTTCTTCATATAGATGATCATTCCATTGAGAAGAAACTTGGCTCTATTCCTGCAATGTAAACAATACCCAATATTCATTTATTGAAACATGAGTCATGCAACAACTGTGTGAGATGACAAGCAGGTAGTGCTGTACTTGTCACTACATTGAATCTACAAACTTTGCCTAAAACACAAGGGCAATATTTAGTCTATATCAAACAGTTGAGTATTTATTAGAAAGATGGCCTGCATACAGCAGGGCATTTTGAAGAGGAAAAAGTAGCTGTTTATATAGTTCACAGTACTTCCCAACTGGGAAACTCATTCAACCTATCCTGCTATGTGCTTCCTTCCTCATACTTTTCAGCAACACGGCACTCTATGTAGAATTTCATAACTTATTTTTCACTCTGTTTCTCCTCATCAGTCAGTAAAGCTTCATATGGTTAGGGACTTTTTTCTCTGCTGTGTTCATTGCAATATGCCTGTGGCCAGAACAGTAGGATCTGGAAATGCATCCAATGCCCATTTGATATTTGTTAGATGAGTGACACCCAAATGAAAGAAGGAAATAATCATGGAGCTCCTCAAAGAATTCAATCATTCTGTTAATATAGCCTAGAGCTTAATAAAAGTGTTTTCTATATCAGTGTGTATAAGGATGCCTGAAGAGAAGAGAGGCTGTTTCAACAAGCACAATTCTAAGAAGTATAGAAGAACAATAAGTTCAGCTAATGCTAAACAGGGTGTTTGTATGTATATGCATATATAATTGTGTGTGTGTTGTCATGTAGTCAACCTTTCACTTCTGGGATGAACCTCTAAACCAGGCACAGTTTATGGGAAGAAGAAGAGATTTATTTAAAGTTTATAGATCCACTCAGAGAGAGAAAAACCACCACCAGCAACTCCAAAACCAAACACACTCAGCATCCAAACTGCAGGAACCCCAGGCAGATCTGGACTGCTCTTTGCAAATGTTTAGCTGGAATTCTAGATCTGCCCCACCCACCCACCCCACTCCTGTTTAGCATTAGCTGAACAAATTATGGCCATTCACTGTGACTTGTAGACAAGCTTGAGAATTATTTTTTTCAACTTTTAATGGTTTTACAAAAGAAAGAAGGATATACAACACAAGTTATCCACAAAACCTGGAATATTCATTCCCTAGTGCTTTACAGAGGAAAAAAAAATTAAAGCCAAGCCTTTTTAGTTTCCAAAAGTCAACTTTTCTTCTGAGGACATCCAGATTTTGTGCATTTCTCCTTCTGTGGAATCAAAGTTTCATGAACCAAATTAGAGGAGCTAGAGAATCAGGCCAGGGGTCCTCCTCTCAGTCCCCAGGAAAGCCAGCTAAGCAGAGGCTCCAAACTGACCTCCAACACTGGTGAGCAGTGCAGACCAGAAAGAGGGCTGCGCATGAAAGTCTCTCCACCTCCAAATGACTCTTCTTAGACTCAAGACACCAAAAGTGGCCACTAAGAAATAATTTATAAGTTGTTATAATCTTTCAGGAGAGTCTGAGAGCATTGACAGGAAAGCCTTAGAGTTTTTTCTTGGTGAAATAAAAAGTAAAGAAAAGTAGAGAGAGGACGGAGAAATTCGCTACAGCTATTGGTGGGTGACCAAATCGTCTTCTTTCTGGCATTTCTCTAGGTGGGCATTTCTCTGGCTCTTTCACATGATTGCTGTCCTAACACAAGGTTGTCATTCTTGTCTCAAAGCCAAAAGATGACATCTATCCTTTGCTGCATCCCACAATGCATTGCTGGACTCCATCAAGCGACCTGTACGTTGGCTGTGAAGAGGGCCATTTTCTATTGATTAATGGAGAAACCTTGAACGTGACTGTGCTTCAGAAGCAAGATGAGACATTACCAGGTGAGACACTGTCCTGCTTTCCATTCCTAGTGAGACAGGAAAAAGTCAGGCAGGTTTCAGGTAGGGGTTGAGGCCCAAAGGGAATCAGAAGATGCCAAACATCTGCTCTCATCCTGGCACAAGAATGAAAACTCTTCTCTTGGATTAGAACTCATGTCTGACTGGCACTGATCTATCACGCCCCCCCCCTGCTATCCACAATCTAACATGCTAGACCCCAGCCCCAGCTATGGGTGGACTCTATCATCCATCCTCCAGATTTAATAACAAATCAGATTTTTCTCTGCCTACCTGAATCAAACACTATAAAGGAGACAGGCTGACCCGAGTCCCTCCCTTTTCTCCTGTGGATTCTCCAACCTTCAATGTGACCTGAAGTTCTCCACATGAATCTCAGTTCCCAGCCCCTCTAGGCTGCCTGGCTGGGTGAGGAAAGGAGACCGAACCCTGTGTTTTAATATCTTTTAAATCCTAGTCTCTCCACTCTATCTGTCTGATAGTCTCTAATTTACCATGTGTGGATTCCCACTCTGGATCTGCCATGTAGGCTTTCCCATTCCCCCCCCCCATGAGAAAGTGCCCAGTAGATGCCAAGTGTGCTCCCCTCTTTAATCCTAGTCTCCCCACTCGGTCTCATGGTCCCTCAATCTACCATTTGCAGATTCCCACTCCAAATGTGCCACATGGATGCTCTCATGGGTTCACAGCCCCTGTAAATCTTTCCTCGATGCTTTCCCCATACTCACAGCCTCTCTGGCCTTCACTTTCTAAGCCTCACTTTCTCTACCTTTCCACTTTCCTGAAGTACGTTTTCCACATAAAAATGTTGTAGTTTTCCTTTCCAGGTCCCACTTCCCTTTAAATAAATTCCACAAATTGTGATTTCTCCCCAAATAAATTCAATAATTCATAATTTGTCCTTCTTGGTTCTCATTATTATTCTTCATTAAAGATTAGGAAAGAACCCAAAACATGGGGTTTATAAATCTGGGGGACATCATGAACCCTAAAATTCCTGTGTAACAAGGTGGTGCTAGGGTTCAGGAAAGTCATTGAACCCCAAACCCTAAGTACATGTCTGTTTTTAACCAAAGAATTGGATAAAACATGCCTGAGAAGGATCATTATTAAATCATTACATTTATTGAGGGAAATAGAAAATCAAGGGAAGGAAAATGAATAGATCCACGTGATGGGCCTGGAAGAAATGTGAAAATGGATTTAGAGAGGAAAGAGAAGTAGAAAGCTCCTGCCATGTGGAGAACAGGAGGGAGGGAGCCCAGGTGGGAGCAGGGATCAGGGGGGTTCCCCCCCAGGTGGGCAAGAAGAGGGGAGACTTACCAGAACCTGGAAGTTCAGGAGAGATGAATGGGAAGCAAAGAGACCTTGCCCCTGACCCTGGAAATACAGTGTTCTACCTTCAGGCTCAGGTGAGCCTAGAGAGAGAGCTGATCCGTTTAGACTGTGGACTGGCTCAAGAAGAGGCCATCCATGATGCCAAGCTTGGGTGCCCAGCTTCACCACCTGCAGTGTCAGGATCAGATTGAAATCTAGGAAAGGGGAACTCCATCCAGGAGGGACTCAGGTTGTTTATGTAAAAATTGGTCTAGGGAACTCCTTTAGGCAAGAGATAAGAAATTTGATCATTCTTTGATCTCTAGCAAAGTGGAGGCTCAAAGACATTCCTGCCTTTTCTTTTGGGGCCCAGTCACCCCATCTGCCTCACCAGATGCATAGCCATGGCCTTTAGCTTTGCATGTTTGTTTCCTGATTTCCCCTTTCTTGGAGACATCTTTGATCCTCCTTCAGTTTTATCCTTTTATGCATAGCTACTGTTTATTGAGTGTTTCATATGCATATTTCATGTAATCCTCCAAACAGAGTAGCAAGAAGTTACATCTGCATCTCTGTGAAACAAAACAAAACTGATCAACTGTGGAGCTGGCATCTGAATCCAGGCAACAAGACCTGAGTCCAACTTCTTACCTTCTAGCCTGTACCTTTTCTTATACAGATCCTAACTTGACTTAGGCAGTTGATGGTGCTGTTTTCTGCCCTTCCACTCCCTCTCTCCATAAGGACCATCTCTTTAATTCTAACTGCCATCTGGAAAATTCCTCTTTGTATGGTTTGGTTAGAATTTCCAGGAGAACCTTAGATGCAGTGTCCATTCTTGGTCCCGTTAGTGGTGGTCAGGTGGGGTCTGGGTGTGGACCCTGAGAAGAGCCTCTCAGGGATAAGCCCAGACCTGCCCCTAGGGACTTACTCATCTTTTCACACCTTAACTTTTGCAACACTCTCAGATCCTCACTGACCTTAATCTATCTCTGGGGGCATCTGCAGAGCATCTGGTCCTCCTTGAACTACCTATTTTGAAAACCGTTATCCTAGCTGCTGCATTAGTGATGTTTCCCACAACCCCTCAGGATCATGCCACTCCTTTGCACTTTTCCTCTCCATATTTTTCAGTGCCCACCTCAGATAGCAAACACTTCTTCCAGAACACTTTCCCCAACTTAAATGTCCCTTATGACTCTCTTTCTCCAACCCCTGGTCACACTTCCCTGGCAAAGCTTGTCCACCTGCCCCTCCCTTACTCTGACTGCCCCTCCAGGCCTGCTGCCCCACGGAGCATCCACAGTGCACCCCAAGCTCTCTGAGAGCCAGCCTCTTTCTGCTCTGTGTTTCTGCCTTCAACTCCTCCCACTTAAACATGTTCTCATCATTCCTGCCTTCCCTTCAGATTCTACCAGCTGCCTTTTGAGGTCACTTTTTTCTGGCATGTCCCTCTCTTCTATTTTGTGTAGCCTCACCCCAACCTTCTAACAGGGAAACTTTGGCACAGCTATATCTGAGTTTTACCGCTGCATTCCCCCCCTCAGTTCATGTTCTCTAATGCAAAAGAATTATACACAGGGACAGAAATATATCTTATCACACATTTATTCTAGATTAATTAGTTAAGGAAAGGGGGAATTGGATAGGAAAGCCGCCCAGTCACCACATGGTCTTTGAGGTTCATAATATCATATTATTTAAGGAAAGATGGGAAGTTACAGAGTTCTCCAGCCACCAGTGTGGGGAGAAAAATGTAGAAAGTTTAACAGAACTTATGTTGTTTAGCTAAACAAGCAGAAGAAAAGATAACAGAGAGCTCCCATCATAAAAAGGAAAGGTTCATGAGAGAAAAAATCTGGAGCCTTGCCCCACCACAGCCATTAGCTGGAGTAGGGTAGGCCTTACCTTCCTAAGGCCAGGAGAGTCAGAGGTCCTTCTGCTAGCCTGCCATATGGGGAAGAGAGCGCCAAGACAGGGTCCTTGGGGATTAAAGTTCCCTCAGGTGAGTCAGAGAGACAGCTGATTGGTTCATACCTGACCAGTCAGTTTTAGCCCCTAGGTTGTAGCTCTAGCTAGACACCTCCCACTCAAGGGGAAGGGTTTCTCTGGAGCTGCATGACCATCACACTTCAGGCGCAATTCACACTTCAGGCGCAATTAGGTGGCCATGCTGGAAGTCCCCTTGGTTAGAACCTCACCCTGTGCCATCACGGCCCAGGAACCTCTTTCTTTTTCATTAATCATCAGGTCACTGTGGTCCTTCAGCAACTTTATTTTTTGCTCTTTTCAGTTCCAGTTTACTACCAACATGTGCTTTCAGGATGAATTTAAAACAATGTTCCTCGTTTCTGAGCTCCTAGCATGTTACTGATATAAATTTAGGATTTAATCCCATTGTCATAATATTGTTCACTATTTCCTTCCTACATACTACTTCATATGATTTTCATGGTATACTATAAATGCCTTCAAATATGTATTTATCAGTTGTGTGTGGTGGCACATGCCTGTATTTCCAGCACTCGGAAGGCTAAGGAAAATGGATTATGAGTTCAAGACCAGCCTGGACTACTTAGAGAGACCCTGTTTCAGAAAAATAAAAAAGAGCCAAATACTGATTTTCAAGTGTCATTATATATGGAAGACACTATAGAGGTTACATATGTGACAAATACATAATTTTATAATTTTCATACTCAAGGGACATAGGTTTTAATAACAACAAGTGGACAAATACCTACAGCCAAGGAGACTGACAGTAGGCAGACCACAACCAGGACTGTGCTTGGGTAGATTCACTTAGCCACAGTTCAGAAAGGAAGATCCTCAAGGAAGGTGGTTGTAAGCAGCAAGCACCCAGACCAGGCCAGGAATCGTAAGAATCTGGCTCCAGTGGCAGGTGGGCTGAAGAAGGGACTGCTGGGAGATGAGTGGTCCTCAATAGACAGGAAAGAAAAATGTCAGCCATATGGCACACAGGAAAGAAGTCCTTGATGGAGGCCACTGGAGCCTTTGACAGTGTAGTTCTACAGTGTGTCTGTATAAAGAGGCAACGTGCTTTCGTTGTCTGCCCCAAGGACAATATTGCACTAATGACAAATGCTCTTATTGAACTTTTTTCTTTTCATTTTCTTGATTTTCTACTTTGATTTGTTTATTGATATAAATTTGTATGCTATAAAATGCTTAAAACTTAAGTATTTGAGTATGTTACTCTAATATAATAATACAGTTTTGATTTTTTGTTCTTCCCCAGTCTCTTCAAACCTCTGATATTACTTTCCTGCAAAAGATATATTTATGATATCATTCTATGATACTATTTATATAGATCTTGTAATACAGACCTACAAAGTACTTCTGATTTGTACTAGGCATCATTACAAGCAGCTTTTATTACTCATTGTTCTGTTACTTTAATTATGTGTTGTTGACTTGACCTTGTTTGTTCCAAACAGATGGAGCTGAGCTTATGAGTCCCATCACCATGGTATATCAGAAGGATGGTGTGCTGGCTTCTGGAATTGTAATGTATTCTATTTGTTAAAATTATTTGCTACTAAAGAACATAATTTCCATTTGTTGCCATTTATCATTATGAGCTATACTTTGGCATGTCAAGTTGTTTCAGATTAATTAAAATTATTTTCTTGTTGGATGCTATGATAAAAATTTAATTATGAAGGATTTCAGTTATATGCAAAAGCATAGAAGACAGATAATGAACTAACTATGTCACCATGTTGCAAAAAAGTAAGAGTTTAAAAATCTATCGTGGGAGTGGATTATGATCAAAATACATTATATACATGTACAAAAATTGTCACTAAACAAAAAGGTGGGGAAATCTGTTGCTGTCCTCTGCCAAGAAAAATCACCTACTATCTGTGAGCCAGTGAATGTTCACTTCTGCAGTGGGGTATTAGGTTGTCAGGGTTGAATTTGGGTCTTTCGTCTGAGCCCTGTTTAGGCTCTTTGGCATGGCCATGTAGCTTCCTTGTATCAGAACATGGCTGTTGGCAGGTAGATTTAGTATTAGCAGCTCCATTTACATGGTGCTGGCTTTGACCAGGTACCACACTGAGTGCTTTACTCTATTATCTTATTGATCTTCAGAGCAACCATAGCAGGTAGAAATCTGATGCCTCTTCATACAGATGAAAGACTCAAATTTTATAGAGATCAGAGCAAGTAAGTGAACCCAGGGGTGTCACACTCCAAAGGGTATGCCGTCAGTTATTAGAACACGCAGCCCCAGCAAGTTTCAAATGGTGAGGGCAGACCATATGTTTCCAAGCTACTGTAATCTATGTAATTAAAGCTGAGAATCGTAGCTGACTTAACTAAAATCTCAGGAGTAGTTGAAGGTGCCCCTAGTCCATTGTTAGCACTGTCTGTTTCGTTGCCACAAATCACCTTGGGGCCAGTTAGGAAATGACATTAAAATGAAAGGTATAGTTCTACCAACCAGAAGCGCCACCAGAAGCCTGTGTTCCTATACTTGGCTCATATTCCCCTCCCCTTTCATACATGTAGTTTGCATTTGTGGCCTTTGTGACTCTTGTCTTTGTCTAAGCTACTTTCAGTTTTTGTGTATAGCATTTGCTGTGGTCAGAATGGAGAGGGAACTTAAAGCATCTTGCATGTCTCTCCTGCCATCCAAGTCCCGACCATATGAATCCAGCATCTTTAACTACCTGCTGTTAGTTAGGATGGGCCAGTTTAGAAAGTGATGTCTATCTTTGCCTGAAGCCTCTTCACTACTGTAAACGTAATGCAGATTCCTCTTGATGGCGAAATTTACTTCAACCTACTGATAAACCATTTGAACTAGATACCTCTCATGCTCTAGCTCTGTATGGGGAACGGGAGAAGAGAGGAAATAAAAGGCACATTCCCATGCTTGGGTCATGTGGGGGGATAAGAAATGTATATATTAGTGTTTAAGGAACACACTTAGGGCTTTGCAGTGAGGAGACTGCCGTAGATAGCCACACAAACTCTGCATCAGTTGTCTGTCCTGCTTAGTGAAGAGCATGATGAAGTGACAGATGCCAGAGAAGTGCTCAAAGAAAGGAGTGACTCATACAATTTTAGGTAATTGAAAGATGTATCACAAAAGACAAAATGAAAACTTGATCAAGGAACATGTTTAAAAAGTTGCCTAAGAGCAAAGGACTGGGTATTAGGTGGTGTAAACACAAAATATGATCCCAAATAAGTGGTGGTCTTGGCCTGTCTGATGAGGAAAGTGTACTATCCATTGACCAAGACTGACTTTCTGCCTCTCTCTCCTTGTGTTTGATCTATAGGATGGCATTGTGTACTCTTTCACCATTAAAGATTCAAGTTATCAAGTAGAAAATTTTCTTCAGGTTGAAGGGCTGGTGGAAAATTTGATGTTTTCTCCCAGTTACAAAACATTACTGATTCAAACAGACAAGGTATGTTAGGTGGTATTTCCTAATAGACAGTGAGATATACCATCATTGCATGACAGAAATATAAGACAGAGTATGTTGTACAATGATTCTCTTCTAATCAGGACTCTTTCTACTGTGAATGGAAAGGTGTCTTAACCAAAGGCTAAAATAACAAGTAGGTGTTTGTTTCTGTGCACATGCTGAAAGAGCGGGGAATTCTATACAGACTCTCCATGTGGTGTTGGGAGCTCCTGAAGCTCCAGTTTATATTTCTATCCTCTTGGGGATTTTGGAAGAAAGTTACCACTTGGAAAACATGTCCTGCTATAGAAATACACTGGATTAATTTGGTCACTTGTCTGCCCCTGGATCAATCATGGAGGCAAATAAACTCTAATTGGTCAGGCATAAGTCACGTGCTTGGAGTCAGCTTACCCAAATATGCTCTGAGTTTGGGGGTTTAGGTGTCTTTCTGAGGAAAATATGAGCCCTGTAAGAGAAAAAGGTTAGATATCAGTACAGTGTGGAAAGAAATGAGTGAGTTATTTGGCTAGGAAAACTCCTGATGAATAGAATGAACCCCCACATAGTAGTCATTTGTATTGTTAGGCAACAATGTTGGATAGATGACAAGTAAAGTTTAGTATTTTAAATCTGAATATGAAAAGACTTAAGTTTCTGATCTATCAGAAGGCAAAACAATGGTGCTAGCTATAAATAAGTGATTAAAGGTAGCCATATAGAATGGGAAGCTATTTTTTAAAGTAAACTAAAACAAAAAGAAGAAATGACTAAATAAAACTCCTATAAGCTAAAATGAACCAACAGAGGAAACTTCAAGTGAACATATCTGACAAAAGAATTTTACATAGCTAAAGAAAGAATCAATGAGTTGGAAGATCAATCAGAAGAGATTACGAAGGATGTAACTCAGAGAAGTAGAAGGGAGGACAGTATTAGCATGTGTATGTGTGTCTCTGTGGGTGTATATTTTCATTCCAGGGTCTCTTGTCACTGTGAACAAATGCCAGATATTTGCATCACTTTTTGCATCTGGCTTTGCATGGGAACTAGGGAATTGAACACTGGGCCAGCAGACTTTGCAAACAAAAGCCTTTAACCACTGAGCAATCTTCCCATCCCCTGAACTTTTATCTTCTTATTTTGCCATGTAGTATCCTCCTTCCTTGCATGTTTTTCTTCTTACAATTATCACTACTTAATTTGCAATATATTATTTGAATATATTATTTATTGTCTGAGACCCCCCCAGTAAAATGTAAGTACCATGAGGTAAGGGAATATTTCTGTTTTCTCCTCACATGTAGCCCCACCACCAGAGTAGTAATGGGACTATCCATTCAATATTTGTTGAAGGAGTGGATGACAGGTAAAATGAGTAAACACCTACCAAAAATTGAACACTGTAAGAGTTATATTCTTTTAGATCAATAATAACAAAAATATTCATGCTTAATTCAAGTGAACTAGAAGAATTTGTGGTTGGATGAAGCTAGGCTTCTGCTGTCCGGGTGACTACATCCTCGTACAAGCTGACCACACTCTGGAACAAGCCAACCATACCCTGGTACAAGCTGACTTATACCTGGCACTAGTTGGCCATACCCTGGCACAAGCTAACCACACTCTGGTACAGCTACTTGGTAGAGACATATATGTTAACTGATCGATTTTTTTTTGAGAAGTAAATTTTGGAACTGGGAATGATAAGCCATAGAGTGCCTACTTTAGTTACATCTCCATAATTTCTACAAATATTTATTTAAGTTTTTAAAATATTTTATTTATTTATTTGCAAACAGAGAAACAGACACACACAGGGAGAGAATGGGTGCATAGGATCTCCTGCCACTGCAATCAAAGTCCAAGATGCATACATCGCTTTGTGCATCTGGCATGGGTACTAGGGAATTGAAACTGGGCTGTCAGGCTTTGTAAACAAGCGCCTTAACTGCTGAGCCATCTCTCCAGCCCTAAACTATTTTAAATTTAAAATTATTTATTTAAATTATTAATTAATATATTTAGGATGTGGTAGGATTTAATTCATCTTAACCTTTTTGATTTTTTACACAAATAGGCATTATTTTTGAAATCAGAAAAATAATATATGTTAGAGTTTAAAAAATGCCTAGAATCAAAGAAGTTTTGCAATTTGAATGAGTGAAGGAATGCCTCAACAAATCAATCAGCAAATCAAGCATCTCGATTTTAAGTTTCCAAAGGTCAGGGCCTAATGGATTTGTGATTTCCCATTCCCTGTTCCCCACAGTGGCTTGTTCACAGTAGGTAAATAAGTATTTGTGGAATTATATATGCAACAAATAAAACAGTTTCTCTCTTTCTTTGTTTGTGTGCCTTTGTGTGTTTTCAGGGGTCTGTTTATATCTATACCTTTGGCAAGGATCCCGTTTTAGATAAAGTCCTAGATGCTTGTGATGGGAAATTTCAGGCGATTGACTTTGTCACACCTGGAACCAAATATTTCATGGTAAGAAATAGTCTACTGGGAGACAATGAGATTGAGAGATGTGATGTTTTAAGATATAAATCCTTATCCATATGTAACTGGATAACTTTGGAAGTGTATGTGCAAAGTAATACAGATGAAAGATAGAGGGTGTCTTTGCAAGTTATGGTTGAGGTTCCAAGCTCTTTATAGCAGTTGCTGGGACACAATACCTGACCCAACATAGCTCATGAAAGTAAGAAGTTTGAATACAACTTACATCTCCAAAAGGAAGAGTCCATCACGGCTGGGAAGACATGGCAGGCTAGAGCTGGAAGCCAGTGTCACACCCTCACATTAGCAGGAAAGAAGAGCAAGTGAGGATTGACTGTAAAGCCTCAGGACACACTTCATCCAGAAATGCTCCACTTCCTACCCATTCTACAATGTTCCCAGACAGTGGCCTTTTGCTGAAGATCAAGCGTTCAAGCATCAAGCACACGAGGCTATGAGGGAGTTTTACCAAACCACCACACCCTTCCACCGTCAAGTAGACTCTTTTAGTGTGACTTCACAATGTGACCTCCTAACAGAGCAATTGAGATCTTAGAAGCCATCTCTTTTATATTCACCAGTGAAAGCTCTGCAAGCCAGACCTTAAAAATATTCCACTGCTAAAGAGTCAACTTTCAGTAAAGTTTATTCATTTTTGCCTTCTTTCAGAGTGAAACAGAAACACCACCCAAAGATGACAATGAAATAGTTGCTGTACACAAAGTGTGAATTCAGTTTAGAGAGGAAACAAATAAAAGTACCCTCTCTGTTTTGAAACACACGCTTCTCCAGTGCCTTACTATCCTCCTATTACTGATCTCATGAAACATATTTTATATGATTTATCAATAATGCCATTAAGATTTTAGATGTTCAAACCTATAAAAACGCGCATGGGCTATGGAATAAGTGACATTTAGCTTTTTCTAATCTTGAAGATCTAGTTATATGATTTTTCTTCTAGATGTGCTCTTACAAGAAAATGTTTTTATTATGGTTGTTTCAACTCAATTAAGTTTTATTTTTTAAAAAATACTTTATTTATTGATTTATTTGTAAGGGGAACAATACAGAGAGAGAGGGCAAGAGAGTGAGTATGGGTGTACCAGGGCCTCTAGCCACTGCAAACAAACTCCAGATGCATGCACCACTTTGTGCATCTGGTTTAATGTGGGCATTGGAGAATCAAGCCCAGGTTATTAGGTTTTGCAGGCAGGTGCCTTAACTGAGCAATCTCTCCAGTCCCCATATTCATTTTTTTTAATTGTGTGTGAGAGAGAGAGATAGACAGACAGACAGATAGACAGAATCAGCAAGCCAAGGTCTCTTGCCACTGCAAATGAACTCCAGACAGGTGTACCACTTTGTGTATCTGGATTTATGTGTGGTGCTGGGGAATTAAACCCAGACCAATTCAGGTTGCAGGCTTTGCAAGCAAGTGCCCTTAACCTCTGAGTCATATCCCTAGCCCTAACACAATTAAATTCTATTCAAGGCATTCATGTTTGAGAATTAGGTATGTGATACCTATTCTCAGCTTCTTACTCAAGAAACAGAACTCAAATTTACATTGACCTTCAGTCATTTCAAGCTTTCAGTTCTGATACTGAGAAAGTTACACACAGAATAAAATACTACCTCTCATTTTGAGACACAGACACAGGCAGGCTTTTAACTTACCAGAGGAGAAGCCCGGAAGCAGACACCACTGTGGAAGCCACTAGCAGGGGTTACACTAACTGCATATTTCAGACTTCTCTGAGGAGACAATGGAGAAAACCAGGGACAACAAAGGAGGCAAAAACAAAGGACACTAGGAGAAATCTTAGCTTCAATCACAGCTCTAGTAAACAGCAAACCAAGCCTAACTCCTATCCACAGAAGCACAAAACCTCACCATGAAGCCTGTGTACCTCAGTTCCCATTACCCACTACTTCATATACAACTTCCAATCATACAAAAGATTGGTCAAATATGTTTGATAATGCATACCAAAAATCAATGCTCAAATAAGGTAAAGATACCAGAATTATCAGATCAGGAATTTAAAACAACTATGAATAATATGCTAAGGGCTCTTATGGAAAAGGGAACCACTTACAAGAATAAGTGGGTTATGTAAGTGGAGATATAGAAACACTTGAGTCAAAATTGCACGCTAGAAATAAAAACTGAGATAAATTAATAATACTTTTCATGTGCTCATTAGTAAAGGATATTGCTGAGGAAAGAACACAAAACATACCAATACCTTCAAAACTGAAATACAAAGGGGAAAAAGAATAAAAAACAGAATAGAAAAAATTAAGAGTCATAGGCTAATTACCAACAAAATGTAATACACATGTAATGAGAATACCAGAAAAACAAAGAAAAGGAACAGAGAAAATGTTTGGAGTAATAATGACTGTGGATTTTCCAAAATTAATGACAGATGTCAAACTATGGATCTAAGAAACTCAGATAAAAGCTCAGGATAAATGATAAAAATCATATTCATATTGATACATATTAAACAGGTAGAACATCAAAAGTAAAGAAAATCTTGAAAGATGCCAGAAGGAGAATAAAGCATCTTACTTATAGGGGAGAAAGGATATGAATTATATTGGACTTTCCTTCAGAAAACGTGTAAGAGTGAGATGAGACTACACAATGGAAAGACCTCCCATGCTGTGGGTCGGCAGAATTAAGATTGTGAAGTGACTACATGACAAATTCATTGTATTCCCCATGAAAATTCTAGTGACATTCTTCACAGAATTAGAAAAAATACTAAAATTCATATGGAAACACAAAAGACCCCTCAAAGTCAAAGTGATTCCAAGCAGGAAAGAACAATGCTGGAGGTGTTATAATAACTGATTTCAAATTCCACTAAAGAGCCACAGTGAAAACAACACAGTACTGCCACAAAAACAGAGTGCATACACCAGTGGAGTAGACTGGAAATAAACCCACCGCTATAGCTACCTGGTTTTCAAAAAGTGTAAAAATACATTGGAGAGGCACCAAAAAAAAAAAAACCCACCAAAACTCCTATAACTGGTAATTTTTCAAAGCTAGAAATAAATTATGATCATTCTTCATCTCCCTCAAATGCGCATGAGTTTACTAGCACTCCACATCTGTTGTCAATTTACTTTTCTTCCCATTTTCAGTAATTTATGGATATAAAATGTCTAGGGTTAGCTGCCTCAGTTTCCTCCCAACTCGAGAGCTTTCTGCTATACTTTGTTTTCTCAAATAAAACTTGTGTTTAAAAAAAGTCTTTAAAGGGCGGAGAGGTGGCTCAGTGGTTAAGGCACTTGCTTGCAAAGCCTAAGGGTCCAAGTTCAATTCTCCAGTGCCCACATAAAGCCAGATGCACAAAGTGGTGCATGTGTCTGGAGTTCATTTGCACTGGCTAGAGGCTCTGGTGTACCCATCCTCTCTCTCTATCTG
The DNA here is from genome assembly GCA_004024765.1 of Zapus hudsonius. Classification (NCBI taxonomy): domain Eukaryota; kingdom Metazoa; phylum Chordata; class Mammalia; order Rodentia; family Dipodidae; genus Zapus; species Zapus hudsonius. Next base: position 21,664 of record PVHP010019810.1, read on the forward strand.
CCTCTTCTTTCTCTCTGTCTTTCTCAAATAAATAAAATATTTTTAAAAGTTTTTAAATTATCTTATCTAATACACTTAAAGATAAAATGTTTTTCTATATAAAAAAGTACATTGGAGAAAAGACAGCCATCTCCAGAAAACAATACTGGGAAAACTGGGCATTGACGTGTAGAAGACTGAAACTAGATCCCTACATCTCACCCTTGCAGAAAAATCCATTCAAAATGGATGAGATGAGCCTGGTGGCACAAGCTGCAAGCTCAGCTACTGACAAAGAAAGGATGCTAGTGAGAATGGGTTGCAGTGGGGAGAGAACACTCACATACTATTGATAGGAAAATAAATTAGTGCACCCACTATGGAAATCAGTATGTAGGGTCCTCAAAAAATTTAAAACACAACTACCATATGATCTAGTTATACCACTCCAGGATATATATATATATATTTGCAATGGGCAAATATATATTCTAATATATTTCTTAAGTCATCATACCAGAGACACTGGCATATCCATGTTTATTGCAGCATTATTTACAGCAGCCAATATATGGAATCACCTTAGATGAACATTAACAAGTGAATGGATAAAGAAAATGTGGTTTATATATACAATGGAGATTTTGTCTGCTGTAAATAAGAATGGAATTATATCATTTTCAGTAAAATAGAATTCAGCAGCATCATTATAAATGAAGTAAGCCAGAGTCAGTGAAATCTTTCAAGATGACAGATGAAAGATGGATAGATAGATAGATGATAGATAGATAGATAGATAGATAGATAGATAGATAGATAGATAGATTCCCCAATATCCACGTAAAGCCAGATTCACAAAGTGGTGCATGCATCTGGAGTTCGTTTGCAGTGGCTGGAGGGCCTGATTCTCTCTCTCTCTCTCTCTCTCTCTCTCTCTCCCCTTGCAAATAAAAAGTAATTTTAAAAGAAAGTATTATAATGAAATCTATTATTTGTATGCTCAAAATTTTAAAGAACAAAGTTATATTTAAAGTTGTTGGCCAGGCATGGTGGCACATGCCTTTAATCCCAGCACTCAGGAGGCAGAGGTAGGAGGATCACCATGAGTTCAAGGCCACCCTGAGACTACATAGTGAATTGCAGGTCAGCCTGGACTAGCGTGAGACCCTACCTCGAAAAACAAAACAAAACAAAACAATTCTAATTGCTACGAAAAAAGAACCCAAACAAAAGTGGTTTGTGGAGGGATGGGTTTATTAGGCTTACAGAATCTAGGGGAGACTCCATCCTGGCAGGGATGATGATGGCATGAGCAGAGGAGTGGACATCACCTCCGCCATAGCACTGCAAACAGTGGCAGGAAGGTGTACCAAACACTGGCAAGGGGAAGCTGGTTTATAATCCCCATAACCCCACCCCCAACAACACAGCTCCATCAAGATTGTAAAACCCAAACTGCCATCAGCTGAAGATCTATCAATCAGAACATATTCATTTGTTTGTGGGGGACACCTAGATTTAACCGTGACAAAAGTGTCATAAGAGAAATGAACAAAAACTGAAACAATCTAGAATTCTGTAGTCAGTGAACTATCCTTTAAAAGTAAAGGAAAATGCTTTTCAGACAAAAGAAAACTGGGATTGCTTTATTTTACTTTACTTTCCAAGAAATGTTAAAGTATCCAGAGGCAGATCTAGCAGAGAGGTCTAAATTATAAGGATACAGTTAAACATCTGCACCATTGATCAACTGCATAAAACAAACACCTCTAGAATGCTTCATCCAGCAACACCAGATGCATATCTGTCTTAGCCACACACCACTGGGATGAATCTTCAAACCAGACACAGTTTGGGGAAGGAAAGGATTTATTTGTAGCTATAGATACAGGGGAAGTTCCAGAATGCAAAAGAGGCTGCTCCCCTTTCACAGGTCCAAGCAGAGAGAGGAACCCATCACCAACACCACACACACACAACAGGAAACAGGCAGGAGGGCCAAGGAGAGAATTTCTTCCCCTTTATATAGGTTTAGGGTGGGGTCTTGCAACCCTATCCCAGACTTAATGGCTTCCTGAGTCTCTGGAATATTCTTCCTGCATGGTCCACACAGGAAAGGATGTTTACTTCCAGCTTCATTGAGCTTACTTACATCCTGCCCCCTACTGAGAACTGCCTTCCTGTGAATATCCTCAGAGACCCACCCAAGATTACTTGAAAGATCAAGTTGACATCGAAACTTAACCATCACAATATCCTTCCTGGGCTCTCATGGAACATTCAAGATAGATCACATTCTGGGTCACAAAACACCTTAACAAACCTGGAAGAATAGAAATCATGTAAATATATTGTCAGGGTGTAATGGAATGAATTTAGAAATCAAGGGGCAGATGTCATTCAGTGATAGAATGCTTGCCTAGAATGTGTATGGTCCTAGATTCAATCCTTAGCAAAACACAATAATAACAGACACTTGGTAATCCCCCAAATACTTGGAAATTAGACATCACACTTATATTTGTGTGTGTGTGTGTGTGTGTACATACATGCATGTGCAGGTGTATTCATGTGCCTATGTATGTAGAGGCCATGAGTTGATGTCAAGTGTCTTTCTTAAATTCTCTCCACTCTATTTACTGAGAAGGGTCTCTCACTTGAACCCAGAGCTTGCCAATTAGGCTAGTCTTGCTAGCTGGCTTGCCCCAGGGATCCTCTGTCTCTGCCTCTGAGCATTGGGTTTAAGGCTGGCTTCCATGCTGTCCTGTCTTTATATGTGTGCTGTGAATCCAGACCCAGGCCCCCATGTTTGTCCCAACCCCTGATCTGTCTCTCATGCTTATCTCCTTCCTCCCTTTCTGCTTTCATATTATCTATTTTCTGTCTTTATGTCTATCTAAGCAGCACTTTCTAAATATCTTCTAAGTAAACATATATCAAAGAAGAAATCTCAAAGCAAATGAATTCTCTTCAATTAAATAAAAATAAAATGCAACATCAAATTAATGGGGTGCCGTGAAAACAGTATGTAGAGAGAAATTTATCACATCGAAAGCCTGTATTAGAAAAGAAGATAGAGCTAAAACCAATAATCTAAGCTCCCACTTTAGGAAATTAGAAAAGCAATTAAATCTAAACTAATGAGAAGAAATGAAAAAGTAAACAATAACCCAGGCATGATAGTGGATATCTGTAATCCTAGCACTCAGGAGGATGAGTCAGAAGTAATTGTGTAAATTCAAAGTCAGCCAGAGTGAGATTATGTCAAAAGACCAAACCAAAATGCCAATGAATAAAAAATAAATTTAAAAAACAATTAGAGCAAAAAAAATCAATGAAATTGCAAATTGGACATCAATACAGAAAAATGAAACCAAAATCGGAGTCTTTAAAAATATCAATAAAATTGATAAACTTCTAGCTAGGTTAATTAAGTAAAAAGAGAAAATACAAATTACTAAAGTGAACTGGGCACAGTAGCACATTCCTGTAATCAACTAATGTAATCTAGCATATGGGTCAACATGAGCCAGAGAAGAATCACATCATCATGTCAATAGTCATAGAAAAACATTTGATAATGTCAATTACCTAGTTATAATTTTTAAAACTTCAGAAAATGAATAGAGATATTCACCTTGATATCTACAGATTACCTACAACTGGCATACTTCTTAGTGGTGCAAATTCCTCTTCAGCACTTTACTGGAAGTCTGAGCTCATGCAGCAAGACACAAAAGGAAGGAAAAAGGAACATAAACTGGGAAGGAAGAAGTGAAACTATCTGCTCTCTGCTGACATGATTGCCAAGGTAGAAATTGTGAAGAAGGAACAATCCTAGAACTCAGTGATTGGAACAAGGTTTCAGGATAAACATTGAACATGGAAAAAAAAATTACTTTCCTGTATACCAGTAGTAAACATTTGGAATTTAAAATTAAAATAAAATACCATTTACATTAGCACCCGAAATGAATTAAATACACATTTAACAATGGATATATAAATTCTACCTGAAAAAAACTAGAAAACCCTGCTGAGAAAACTGCAACAATAATCTCAGTCATTGGACAGGTACTGCAGCGGCATGGAAAGGAAGACTTGGCATTGTTCTTCCCTCCTGTAGATTCAGTGTAATTCCAATAAATATACTGGTAAGTACCTCAGCCCATGCTCATGCAGGCAATACTAATTAAACTCAGGGGATCACACACTCAAGAAAAAGTGAGATACCAAAAAAATATAGAATTAGCTGGGAAGAAGTGATTCAGTGGAATGGGAATGGGGAAGAGGGGACAAGAGAAGGTAACAGGAGGGGATTGTGACCAAAATGCATTATAACTGTTAATAAAAATAAAAGTTTAAGAAATAAAATAAGACTTAAATAAAATGTTTTAGTCATAAATAAAATATTAGTAAGCTATCTTATGAAAATAAACTGATTTTGTATATAGACTTGGTACAATATTAAATAAGACTTCAATACAATATTGGAGAAGAAATGCAGTCAGGATAAGAGATTGTCCAAATGTGGTAAGGAGGGAGGGAAGTGAAGGAGGAGTGAAGGTGGAGCCCAGGGGATTTGTAAGCCAGTGAAACTGTACTCTGTGATGGTAGATATATATCACTACAAATCTGTCAAAACTAACACAATTGCAAACACAAAAATTGAAGGAATCTGAATATACACAATAGATTAAAGTCAATAGTACATCAGTATTGATTCATCAACTGTAATACATCCACAACTCTAATTCAAGATGTTAATCATGGGAGAATTGTGTATGTGGAGGGAAAGTGGAATTCTTTGTATTCTTTGCTCAGGTTTTTTTTTTTTTACAGTCCTAAACTTCTCTACAAATAAAATCTATTAATTAAGAAAAAGAACAATATATTACCTCCTATTTCTAGACTTACTCATTGGGCAACCTCATTGAGTTTGCAAACAACTAAACTATTTTTGTAGACAATTATGATTTTACTTTTCTTTATTAAAATACTTTTATTTTAATTACTTATTTGCAAGTAGGGGGAGGGGGAGAGAGGGGGAAGAGAGAGGAGAGAGAGAGAAGGGAGAGAGAGAGAGAGAGAGAGAGAGAGAGAGAGAGAGAGAATGGGCATGCCAGGGTCTCCAGCCACTGCAAACAAACTCCAGACACATGTGCCACTTCGTGCCTCTGGTTTTAATAGGAACGAGAGAATCCAACCTGGGCACCAGGTTTTATAAGCAAGCCCCTTTCACTGCTGAGCCATCTCTCCAGCCCCCATTATTTTACTTTTCTAATCCTAATTAGTTATGTGTTACTTAAATTATATTAAAGATAGTAATTGTAAAAACACACACACACACACACAAAAGCTAAATGTGGTGGTGCATACCCATAATCCCAGAATTTGAGAGGGAAGCAAGAGGATCAGGAGTCCAAGGGCAGTCTGAGACTCTGTCTCAGAAAAAAATAATTAAAATTAAAACACAAAAGAAAAAATATTATAGTTAATATTTCTTCAGAAAAGTATTAAAGTTATAAAACAAGTATTAATAATCTAGGTAATGTTTGGGGGTTTTGTGTTTTGAGACAGGGTCTCACTCTATCCCAGGCTAACCTGGAACTCACTCTGTAGCCCAGGCTGGCCTCAAATTCATGGTGATCCTCCTACTTCAGCCTCCTAAGTGAACAACCATGCCTGGCTTCAACAATGAAGTTTTAATCAACTCTTCAGATTAGTATGTGAGCAAGCAATTTACAGTGCACGCTCATAGAAAACCTTATTTTCCCTTTGGGTTCTTTATTTCTTTCTTTACTTTCACAGACACTTACCTGTTCAGGTGAAGTTTGTATTTGGTTGTTAGAGGATTGTACTTGTGCAAGCAAGATTTATCTGAACACTAAGGTAAGTGATTCTGATAAATAAATTTTTTTAAATGTTCCTAAATCCAGTCTACCTTTTTATAGTCACTTTTAAGTGGTCTGTGGAAATACTTGCTAATCTATTTTCCCCTTACAGATTTAGAGTATTACTTATGTAAGGCACAAATGGCACAGCCCAAAGTGGGGCACAGTGCACCATATTGATGCCTAGGAAAGGTGTATGTCTGTGGTGACAGTTTCTTCTGGAATCCCAGTGGTTTCTGTCTTACTGACCATGGACCAGGAGGGTTTGCTGTTGTGTGCAAGCTCTCAGGAAGGCAGGCTGATGAGTTGCATCAGCAAATGGCTCTTCAGCACCATAGTAAGGAAGCAAGAGTGTGCTTGAGGGCCATTGTTTTTGCTCAGAAGCGGAAGGACTTAGTAGCTATAACTGGTAAATGTCCCACTCTTCAAGGACATCAGTGAGAAATGAAAGGATTGCTGCTCTAACTAGCTTAGGCTAAACATCAAGATGTGTACTCTGAAGTACAGTAGCTGACCAGGCTCACAGGGGCCTCAACCCAGCTGCTGCAATGATGTCATCACAGACCCTGTCTTGCTCTGAGACCTCTTTTAGTGCAAGGCTTTCTAAAATGTGGGGTCGTGTAATGAATGTGGGCATTGAGAAAATTTTGGCAATAGTAAAAGGTTTTTGAATTCACAATGATCAAAACTAATTTTAAAATCAAACACATGATGAGCCTGGCAGATCTTGGCAGTGTTGTCATGTGATGTCACTGCAGCCTGGGTCCTGAACACACACCACACAGCGGCGAGCGCACTGGAACACCTCCACTCAGGTCTGCTACTATTATATGTTATGAATTGCAGTTTTTACTACAGGACAAAGTTCTCTGGTCTCATAGAAACATAAGAGCTTAGTTACAATAAACAGACTAACATTTCTTACTTTCATTCCTCAGTGGGTAAATATCAAATCAGTATGTCTTTGGGTTGTATTATGCTAGAATATTTGATTTCAAAAATTGTTAGCTTGAGTTGCATAAAAAATGTTAAACGAATCTTGTGTTGAGATTATGACAGAATTCCCAATTAATTTCTGAAATGGCCCCAAACATGCTTCTGCCATTTTATACTGTCTACTTATGTCAGGCAGCATTCTCAATGTTGACTATTATAAAATCAGCATATTAATCAACTCTGAAAATCTTTGCAAATGCTCAGTGTCTTTGAGTATCAAATATTCAGCCATGATTTAATTCTTTATGTAAAAATAAATGAGAACAGCCATCTCATTACCATGAAAACTTTTCTCTTTAATAAATGATAAAATTATATACATGCCAATGAATTATTTTAAAGTAAATTTCTTTTTTCTAATTTTGACACTTGTTTTTTTATATCTTTATTATGAATAAGTTTATACATTGTATGATCAAATCTTGTGAATGTGTCCCTGTCTCCCTCCTCTCTGCCTCCTACCCACTGGGGTACTTCCTCAGTGAGCATACTGGATCTGTCCATAGGTTGGACCCCAGGATTCACCCCCAGTGACACCCGCTCCAGTCAAGTGCCTGGAGACTCAAGTTACAAGTTTTAATGAAACACCTGAGTCTACGAGGGACATACATTCAAACTACCACACCTGCTTTATATAACTGTATGCCCAGGGTCATGTATAACTTTCTTGGGTTATTATTAAAATTGGATTAGCTGTCACATCATAATGTCAGGGAAGGAAGCTGCTGACAGTAGCAGGGAGAAGAAAACATAAATTTCTCTATATATATAAGCCTTAATAACTATCTTCTAGTGAATAATCACCATGGATAAGGGGGCGAGAAATGCTAACTTGAATAAACTCAGCCCTGGAAATAGGGTTAGACTCATTCCAGGGAGCCGGGAAATATGGAAGGGTGGTTTGCCAGTGTGCATTCAAGAAGTCTTCTAGAGGTGACTGGATGCCAGCTAACAAACCACAATAGTCCACAGTACCTACTTCAATGTGATTCCAGTACTTCTACCAAGTCCATGGTATGTTTCACATGAGATAATGTAAGAAAATTTAAAGCTCCAATAAATACTGACAATGTTTGATTTCTTTTCTGTTATCATGATTTAGGGCATATACAGTTCTTGATAATGGGCCTTAGTAGATTGGAGATTATAATCCTTCCCCTTTATAAAATCAAAATCTTAATTTTGTAAGACTAAATATCATTCTTTATATAATAATATTATATGAAAAAAGATATCTAATTCAACAGAATCAATGAAACCCTACCCCAAAAGTAAAGATAAAATTTCTTGCCTAAAAGACCATGAATTTTTAGAGTCCTGCATAATCTATGACAAAGCTTGTATGTGTAGATTCTATTGAAATTTCTAGAACTAGAAAGGATCTTGCCCATCCATCTGATTCCATCTCCTTTTACAGACGGGAGCCATGCACATATTTAATAGCACCCCCAGGGGCCTGTAATACCAGAACTTACCTTTGTCTCTTGGGCAAAGCATGATACAGGCACCATCAGACCATCAGAAGGCCTCGGCCAACCTTCATTGAGCTCCACACCAGGCCTGGTACATGCTTGTGGTTCAGCCTGTGATGGGAAGAAACATGGGTGTTTCCTACTGGAGGATTCCACTGCCTTACAAAAGACCCAGTGATGCTGAGGCCAGACATCTCTGTTTGTGCCACTCTTTGAGTGGTTATCTCAGGGAGCCCAGCTCAGCACCAACATAGGTACATGCCCAGACCACAGCAACTGCCCTTGATGATACTTGCTGGGGACAGAAGACTCCCTTTGGCTATTGCTATAGTGTTCTAGCACTATTACTGCAGAAGGGAGAATTCTAACAGATTATTTTGTGAATGTATCACACACATACCCCACAGAGGTCCCATAAAGGCTTCAGCTAAATACATACTACTAACAAAACCCACTCAATTGGGAGACTGTTATGTTCTATGAGCCAGAACACTGAGGGTTCTGAGCATCATCCCCAGGCATGTGACCCTGGGAAGACTGCAAAATGATCATCTCTGGAGCTGTGTTTTATTTTTTCCAGTCCTAACATCCTATGATTTTACTTCAGACAATCAACAAAGCACAACTATTGAGGGAATGAACCTGATTTCTTAGGAGAATCTTATGTAGTCAGTTTATTCTCTTAGACATCAGATTCTGTATAAATAACTGTGAGATAAACACAGATCCAGTATGCATCTCTTTGGAGAAAGTATACATGGTAATGAAGTTCTCTCTCTCTCTCTCTCTCTCTCTCTCTCTCTCTCTCTCTCTCTCTCTCTCTCTCTCTCTCTGTCTGTCTGTCTCTCTTCATGTTTATCAAGATAGATGTCCTTCTAGCTCAGGCTCATCTGGAATTTACTATGCAATCTCAGGCTGGCCTTGAACTCACAGCAATCCTCCTACCTTGCCCTCCCCAGTGCTGGGATTAAAAGCATGCTCTACCACACCTGGTGGAAGTTGTCTTTTTTTTTTTTATTGTTCATAATGAGTTACATTGTTTAGTGGGTGAACTATGAGTTGGTATCCCCAATTCCCCGTTACCCCCCTTTCCCATCCCCAGTCAGCTGGATATCCTCCTCCATGGGCCATCTTGTATCAGTCTTTGTGGTAGGGGACCATGGATAGCTCATTCTTCAGCCAGGCT
>PVHP010019811.1:0-31373 GCA_004024765.1 Zapus hudsonius
TCCATTGGCCTACGGTTGGTTGGTAAGGTTAGATGGGCCACAGCTCTCTCGTTGTATCCTGAAAAACACAAACACATTTGGCTTATCCTGAGTTGGTTGAATGGCTGTGGGTATGGGTCCCTTGTTCATCCCGTCCTTCTCTGCAGGGTTCCATATGGATCCTCCACAATATGACTGTGGTGGCTCATCTCTTGCCATGATCTCAGCTTTTTGCCTGCTGTCGGATGTTAGGGTTATATGGGTCACAGCTCACTCGCTATATCCTGAAAAATACAAACACAATCTCCATTGGAGAGTGAGAACAGTATAGGTTAACAAACATACACCATTCTGTACGCTGGGCCAAAGATAGCATCTTCAACAAATAGTGCTGGAGGAATTGGATAAACACGTGTAAAAAAATGAAATTAATCAGGAAGCAAGATGGTGACCGAGTAACAACGTCACCAGGACTCTCCGGAAAGGTTTGATCCCCTCAGCTGGTATCCAGGCTTTGGATCATCTGTACGTAGCCCCTCCCCCCGCCCTCCGGCCTCCAGCACATCTGCTCCGCCCCTCCCCCATTGCTACTCAGTCTTCTTGTTAATTTTAGTTTTTAATCCTTTTTTTTTTCTTCTTTTCTTTCACCCGTTCGACAGGGGGCTCCTTCATAGCCCCTCCCCCCACCTTCCAGCTTCCAGTGCATCTGCCCCACCCCTCCCCCCTCGCTACTCAGCTTTCTTATTTATTTTGGTTTTTAATCCTTTTTTTTCTTCTCTTTCTCTTTCACTGGTGCGACCAGCAGTTCCTTCGTAGCCCCTACCCCACCTTCCGGCCTCCAGCGCATCATCCTCACCCCTCCCCTGCTCACTACTAGGTTTTCTTGTATATTTTGGCTTTTAATCTTTTCTTTTCTTTCTCTTTCACCGGCTCTTTATTTTTTTATTTTTATTTAATTTTTTATTTCTTTTTCTTTTATTTCTCTACCGCCTTGCAAACTGGTCCAGGGGTTCTTACGTAGCCCCTTCCCCCAACCTCCAGCCTCCAACGCATCTACCCATCTCCTTTTCTGCGCCTGAGGAACCCATCAGCCCCTCTATCTGTGCCCAGAGATCCCAGCAACACTAGTTCCAGGATCTCAGCAGCCTCACCCCACGCCCCTCCCACCTCCAACCCCATCCCCTGGGACCACAGACCTCTGTGGGCCTGTTCCCCTGGCCTGCCTAATCTGGTGGCCCAAACCCCCCCATACCCACGACATCCGGGGGTACGCTACCCCTCCCCACAACCACCAACCCCCACAGCCCCAACAACTGAACCCGCCCCACTGCCCACTGCGCTCTGCCATCCCCCACACCCACCGACCCCTGCAGATATCTCAAAATTCATCCAACTACCTCAAGTGGAATCGAAATGGGCCAGCTGAGGAAACTGCACAAAATGACAAGAACACCACCACTAAAGAGAGAGAGCAAAAGCAGGACCAGGATGACACAACACGAAACCGCAACCATACTGGCACAGATCCTAAGGAGAACTTAATGTTAGTCATACAAGAAAAGATGGACCAACATATTGAATGGGTACAAAGTCAGCTCATTAGCTTTGCCACCAGACTTAATATATTAGAAGAGAACCAAATGGACATCAGAAGAGACATATCAGAACTAAAGACAAGTCAACAAACTGAAGTTATCAAATGCCAGCTTTCCAAATTAACCGAAAACATCTGCAAATATAAGAATGACTGTCAGGAAGAAGTAATTAAATCAAACCTTGAAGTGAAATCACATCTCAACAGGATGATAGAAGCAACCCAGAAAGAAGTTGCAGAAAACAAAAACCACATTGAAATAATAAGAACATCCCTAGAATCTGTTACCAAAAGGATCAATCAATGGGAAAACAGAACCTCAGACATGGAAGACAGAACAGAGGAGAATTCAAGGGAAATCAGAACCTTGACAACATTCAAAAGAGCAAGTGAACAAGACTCAAGGGAAATGTGGGATACCATAAAAAGACCTAATCTCAGGATCATGGGGCTCCTGGAAGGAGAAGAAAACCAAACGAGGGGCATAGAAAATATTTTCAACAGAATTATTCAAGAAAACTTTTCATACTTGGCAAGAGATATTCCTGTACAACTAAAAGAGATACAGAGAACCCCAAACAAATTGGACCAAAGGAGAAACACCCCTAGATATATCTTAGTTACAATGCCAAACACTGAGGATAAAGAGAGAGTCCTTAGAGCAACGAGAGAAAGGAAACTCACATATAAAGGAAAACCCATCAGAATCACGTCAGACTTCTCCATAGAACCTAAAAGCCAGGAGAGCTTGGAACAAAGCGATTCTAGGCCTAAAGAAGAATGGATTCCAACCTAGACTACTCTACCCAGCAAAGTTATCCATCATAATTGATGGAGGAATTAAAGTATTCCACGAGACTAATCAGCTTTACAAATTACTTGAGCACAAAGCCAAACATTCAAAAGATACTTCATGAGATATCCCTTGCAGACAAAACAAATAACTGACCCCAGGAAAGGAACAGAGAACAAACATGGTAACACAAAAGAGATAGCAGCAACAGCTCAGATACCAACCTCCATATTCTCTACAACATGACAAACCTCACAGTTATAACTTTGAATGTAAATAGACTCAACTCTCCTATAAAAAGACACAGGATAGCAGGTTGGATCAGGAAAACGGACCCTTCCATCTGTTGCCTTCAAGAAACACACCTTATCGCTAAAGACAGTAACCTACTGAGAATAAAAGGGTTGAAAACAATTTTCCAGGAATGTGGGGAAAAATAAAAAAGCAGGTGTGGCTACTCTAATATCTGACAAAATAGACTTTAAGCCAACAGCAATAAAAAAGGACGATGATGGCCACTTTCTACTCATCAAGGGAACAATTCAGCAAGAAGACATACTTCAATGTCCGGAACGGTATCCAGCCCCCAGAAGGCAGTTAGTGTAGTGCTAGAAGGCACTGCACAGGCTGCCAGAGGAAAATGATCAACAACAGCTGGAGTAAACAGAGACCACTGACAGGAAACACAATCTTCGGCCATGAGTAGGCTGACCACACCCCTACTGGGAGAGAACAGCAAACCAAGAAAGGAGCACTTGTGCAACGGAGGAGCCTGGGCCTAGGGGAGAAAATCAACAGCTTTCAAATTCGGCCAATTTTCCACTTAGTGAGGGGGACCCCTTGTCTGGAACTTGGGATTCAGGGCGATCGTCACCGGATCCCGTACTCCTGGGCTCCTAAGACAAGATGCACTATGGGAGCGATTGACAGGGAGGCTACTAAAAATAGAATCTAGGTAAACCAGAAATGTGTATATTTGTTAACCTACACTGATCACACTCTCCGATGGAGATTGTGCTTGTATTTTTCAGGATGCAGCAAGAGAGCTGGGGACCATCTACCCCTACCAACCGACCGTAGGCCGATACCTGAGATTCTGGCAAGAGAGGAGCCACCACAGTCATACCATGGAAGATCCATATGGAACTCACAGAGAATGACGGGAGGAACGAGGGACCCACAGCTACAGACATTCAATCTACACAGGATAAGCCAGTGAGACAGAAACCAACGATCTTTGACACAAAGACCCCTAAACTCACAACCTTAAAGCAGCCTTAATACTCATCCACGACGACTCAGGGAACTATGTGGAAGAGGGGGCAGAAAGATTGTAAGAGCCGTGGGGGGGGAGACTATCCAGAGGCATGGCACCCTTCAGTAACAACACACTTGGGCCAGGAGGGCCGGGCTGAGTACTAGGCTATCCAGGGTCCCCTGCCACAAGGACTGATCCAGACGGCCCATGGAGGAGGATATCTAGCTGATTGGGGATGGGGAGGGGGGGCATTGGGGAATTGGGGATAACAACTCATTGTTAGCCCACTGAATAATGTAACTCATTTTGGACAATAAATATATATTTAAGACTTTAAAAAAATGCTCATCTTTGCACTAGTGGCACTAAACCGAGGAGGGTAATCAATAGCTTACTGATTGGCTAAGAGATCTGCTCAATGACAAGGAACCCTTAACTGAAACTGGGATCCATGCCATAATACTATGGGGACCAAGATCTTGGGCTCCTAAGGGAAATTAACACTACCAGAGAGCTACAGAGAGGCTACACCCATTAGGAGCTAGCCAAAATAGCATTGTTGTCTTATTTAACCTATAATGATATCATTCTCCGATGGAGATTCTGTTTGTATTTTTCAGAAGGCAGTAAGAGAGCCAGAGACAACCCAATTCCACCATTAAGACATTGGATGATGACTGACATCTTAGCAGGAAACAAATCACCCCTTGCCTTTACACAGGGCCCAAATGAAACCTACTAGAAAGTGACACACAAACAGGAGACCAATCACCACAGCAAATCTGATAACCCATGAAAGGTCAATGGAGACAGACACAAAGGATACCCAACACAACCCAGGGCAAAGATCCAGAGATACTTAAGATCTCAACAATACAGCAGACTTAAAACTCACCCACCATGACTCAGGGAACTGAGCAGGAGAGGGGGTGGAAAGAATGTAAGAGCCATGGTGGAGGAGAATATCCAGAGACATTGCCCCCCTCAGCAACAACACATGAGGGGAAGGAAAAAATAAAAAGAAGAATGGCGCATTTCATAACCCCCTGACCTATGGACAGATCCCGTATGTGCACCAAGGAAGTACCCCAGTGGGTAGGAGACAGAGAGGAGGGAAATGGGGACACATTTGTATGATTTACTCATACAATGTATATAATTTTTCATAATAAAGATTTTTTTAAAAAATGCTAATCATAGGGCTGGAGAGATTGCCCAATGGTTGAAGGTACTTGTTTGCAAAGCCTAACGACCAGGATTCAATTACCCAGTATCCATATAAAAGCTAGATGTACAAAGTGGGCCGTGCATCTGGAGTTCATTTGCTGTGGCAAAATGCCCTGGCCCTACTCATGCCCATTCTCATTCTCTCTCTCTCTCTCTCTCTCTCTCTCCTCTCTCTCTCTCTCTCTCTCTCTCTCTCTCTCTCTCTCTCTCTCTCTCTCTCTCCCTCCCTCCCTCCCTCCCTCCCTCTCTCTCTCTTTCTCTCCTGATTGCAAATAAATTACTAAAACTGTTTTTAAAAGATATTCACCATATCAAGTAGTATTCATCCCAGGGTTCAACATATAGAAGTCAATAACCGTGACACCACAGAGCAACCACATGAAGGACAAAAACCATATACCTATTTCAGTATGTGTAGTAAGGATATTTGACAAAAATTCAGTATCCCTTTATGATAATGCTGAACAAGTCAGATACAGAATCAATAAACCTCAATATGACAAAGGCTATGTCTAAGAAAGTGACGGTTGGTTTCATGCTGAATGGACAAAAAGACAGAAAGCTGTCTAAGATCTGGAAAAAGACAAGGATGCCAACTCTCACCACTTGTAATCAACTAGAAATCCTAGCCAGAGAAATCAAGCAAGAGAAAGAAATAAAGAAATGACATATTAATTGTCAAAGCAATCTTGAGCAAAAAGAACAAAATAAAAGGCATTACACTGCCTAATTAATTTCAAATTACACTGCAAATCTGTAACAATCAAAATTTCACATGGAATCCCTAAATTTGTATGATCTTTACATTTTTATGATCTAAGTTTAAAATTGAGTTTAGGGCTAGTGTAGCTTAATGGTAAGGCACACATGTAAGGCCCTGAATGCAATCCCAGAAGTTAATGATTAACTCAATTGATTTTCCTTGTATGTTTCTGTGTTTGGTATGGTGTGTGTGTGTGTGTGTGTGTGTGTGTGTGTGTGTGTGTGTGTGTGTGTGTGCATGCGTGTGCCTTCGTATGTGTGGTGAATGTATGTGTATGTGTTCCTTTGGCACCCCATGTGCTCACCTGTGGCTGGGGTACTCACCTGTGGTGGACACAGAAAAATGTAGGGTGTCCCACTTCAACCCTCATTCTTTTATTATTTCTTTATTTGCAAGGAGAAGGAGGGAGGGAGGGAGAAGAGAGAGAGAGAGAATGGGCATCTAGGGCCTCCTGCCACTGCAAACTCCAGATGCATGAGTCACCTTGTGCATCTGGCTTCACATGGGCACTGGGGAATCAAACCCAGACCATCAAGCTTCAACCTTCAATCTAGCTTTTAACACATATTTGTTTTATCAGTTCGGTTCCTCTAGAGAAACCTGACTGACACTGTCCCCAATTTTAACCATTTATTATATTATATATCGTATTATCATTTGTTTCTTTTATAGCTGGTATCTTTTCAGACCTATTTAATTAAGAATTCTTATCTTTTATCTTTATTCCATCACTTGAAAACAAAGAATTATCCCACATTATTTTCGATGGAGGCTGAGCTGTGCAAACAGCAGACAGTTAGTGGTGGGGGTGGGGGGCAGCAAGGCCTCTGGATATTCCCCTCACCATGATTCTTACAATCTTTCTCTCATGTCTCTTCCACAAAAGTCTCTGAGTCATGGTGGGTGAATTTTAAGCCAGCTTTGGTGTTGAGCTCTGCATTTCTGCTTTGGAATTTTTTTTCTTTGGTTTTTCGAGGTAGGGTCTCCAGGCTGACCTGGAATTAACTATGTAGTCTCAGGGTGGCCTTGAACTCATGTTGATCCTCCTACCTCTGCCTCCTGAGTGCTGGGATTAAAGGTGTATGCCAATACCTATGCCTGGCTTGGAGCATTGTGAATATTCTTGGCTTCTGTCTCCATCACCCTGGCAAAGGTTGTCAGGCTCACTGTGGAAACAACACTCTTGCTCATCTCTCTACTTCCTCTGTGGCTTCACCAGGGCCCTAGCTGATGAGTTAGGGGTGGTTTATCTCCTGCCAGGGAGTCAGCTATCATTTCTGGTCTTGGTGGAATTCTGTTGTCCTTGGTTCTCACTGCCTTCTGAAAAATACTAACAGATTCTCCAAGAGAGAGTGAGATCAGCATAGGTCAAATGGGACTAATGTTATTAAATTGGCATGATTATACTTGCTGTTGTCTCTCTTTAGACCCATGGTTAGTGGGTGCTTCCCCTTAGGGTCCAAATTCTTGGTCTCCATAGGAATTTGGCTTGGATCCCAGTTCATTTGCAGTGCAAGAGGCCCTGGCACACCCATATTCTTTTTGGTTCTTTCTCCCTCCCTCTCTCTCAAGTAAATAAATAAACATAATTTTTTTAAAAAGAGGATTTAGTGAATTAGCATACAATATATAAGTGGGTAATCTAACAATAGCTATTCTAGAAAGTTGGAGAAGCCTGTAGCTGCTCACTCCACAGGCTGGATGTAGGCTGGGTTCCAATGTTCTCAGAGGATAGCCAAACAGAAGATTCTGGCACATGAGAAGAAGCATGTGCAATCGCACAAAAAGAAAAAATAAATTTAAAAAAACTCTTTGAACTTTTCTCATGCTCAGTCCCCCACTGAAGAGCTGGCCACTTTCTGGCAGAGAAACTTCCTTGTTTAGTTTATCCTTCTGTTTCACCCTCATAGACCAGTCCAAGAGGCTCGTCTCAGTTCCTAACCTGATCAAGTTGACAACAGAATTTAACCACTACAGGGATTTATATTCCAAAAGAGAACCAAAATCAAATTACAAAGAGAAAATGTTTGTGATACACACATGCAGTGTGAAAGGGCGTGAATCCAGCATCTGTAAAGTAAGACTACTGCAGAACGGACAGTGCAAAAGGGAAATACAATCACCTGAACAGTTGCTTCACACAAAAACACAGACAGTGCTCAGTAAACATAACGACAATTTGCTAAACTCAACTAATCATTAAGAAATTGTATATTTAAACCACAATGAAATATCACTTTACACCCAGCAGAAGATGTAAATTTAAAAGTGTTGGCAGTGCCAAAGGTTGTTAAACATAGCAGTTGGAGCTCTCATATATGTTTAAATAAAATTTAGTTCAGTTTTTTTCAAAGAATGAGTATTTATATATTATTTATTCTAAAGTAATGTAAAAGAGTAAAAGGATGAATAGTATATTTGGTACTTTGATTACATGTATTTAAAAGAGGAAAAGACAAGTGTATAAATATTTATATATTAATATACTTCTATAAGTCTTTTGGAAATTATGTACAAGAAAAAGTTGCTAGTAACTACATTTAAGTAATAACACTGAAGATAAGGAAATACTTTTACATGTTAGAGTGTTTGAATTTTCAATGTTTATCTACTTCTTTACATTTCTTATATACACTATACACACATGCACACACTCTTGCAGACATTGCTTGTACTATCTAAATAGGCCTAAATCTGTTTAGATGGTTACTCTACACACTTTAAATTTTGAAAGGCATTTACAAAAAACAATCACTTGCATTTGGAAATACTGATTTAAGGTGCTAATTCTGGCAATGATCCTCAGATGACAAATTTAGCATTATGAAAACAGTGATGCTATAACCATTTGCAAAACCAGCTACAGGATGGAGGGTCAACACTGGAGTCTGGTCATCCAGAGGAAATGAGAATTCAGTTTAGTAAACTCTGAATAGCTGGGGTTTGTCCAAACACATGCTACTGTCCCTGTGGTCGATGCAGGAGAGCCTGAGAGACTCCACCCTGTGTGCCTTGTTTTAAATCTGAATCTTGCTCATGATTTACCCTACTCCTCCCTTGTTCCTGGCTCAGAGATCACTCTGCTACCTTTATCTATTTTCCCCTGACTTTTACTATTTCACTAATGTCTGGGATTCTTGGGGGGGGGCTATAACCTTTTCTGCCTGCCCTTCACTATCTCTTGCTTCTGTCCTCAGCTGCATTGGGTAAGTAACGATTTTCTATATTTTGGGATCCAAGACTTAGTCCTAGCACCCTTGGCTGGTATCAGGCCAAGTTTGTAGAACATCTGACATGGAGTCTTAACCCTGCTGTCATCCAGGGAAGAACGAGCTTTTCCCCCAGCATCCCCATTCTGCTCACAGTAGAGCATAGGCAGAAGAAGCATTAGAGTCCAGCATTTGCAGCCATTGGAACAGACCCAGGGAATGGTGACTTCATTCATTACATTCCTTTAACAGGAGAAGCAATTCTCTTAATTTCTATGTGACATAATGGTATTCCTTGATAGTTGAAGAAATTCATTTTAGAGTACTATTATGATAAATATTATGAATATGATATGGTGGCTGGATATAAGATAATTATGCAAACTTCAATTTATCTGTAGTGTTTTCATCTAGTAGTTAGAATTTGTAGATGTAAACAACCAATTCAGGCTAGTTGAAACAGAAAAGAAATATATTGACAGGCATGGAAATTCTGGGATTGCCAAAGAATCATCCACAAAAGGCCCCCCAAATTACTCCACAGGGCTGGCATAGTGAATCTACAATTGCTACTGTCTCTTGGTACAGACATTTCAGGGAACACCATCAGCCCCATGGATATTAGAAACCCTGTGTCACGACTATAAAATTTGCTTTGCACATTTGGTGTGGCTGCTTCAAGTCATATTAGTGTGCTCAGCAAATCGTTCCATGTTGGTCACTCCTGACTAAGGTCTAGGAAATACTATAGCTAATTAGCAAAGCCAGAATCAATTGCATAAATCTCAGCTAAAAGAGGAAAGGGTAAAAATTACACATAGAGGAGCTGGTCTTTGCTGTTCGTGTAGATGTACAAAGTAGGAAATTCCCCAAGCATGTAAATAAGTCAATGCTCTGTACAGCCAAAGAGAATAAATGCCTATCATAGCCTACCCTTTAACTCTCTGTCATCAATGTGTGACCTTCTTGCAAACTCAATCATTTTGTTCAACTTTTATTTATTTATTTATTTATTTGCAAGCAGAGAGAGAGAGAGAGAGAAGAGAGAAAGAGATTGAGCACACCAAGGCTTCCATCCACTGCAAATGAACTCCAGATGCATGTGCCACTGTGCATCTGGATTTACATGGTGACTGGGAAATCGAACCTGGGTTGTTAGACTTTGTAGGCAAGCACCTTAACCACTTTGCCATCTTTCCAGCCCCTAATTTATAATTTTTATGCATGTATGTAATGTATTTCACCATAATTCCCTCACATTTACCACTACCTCCTTTTGTCCCCCATTCCCTTCCACTGAACCCTTCTTTCCAACTAACCTGTCTTTGGTTTTGATGTCTTGTTTGGGGTATTTTCTGTGCCCTCCTCCATTATACATGATGGAATACTGATGAGCCCAATATGGCACAGGTCTTGTGCAGATAATGACAGCCTCTGTGTGGTCATGAATGCAATGGTCACTTCATGTCTCGAAGTAGCATTCCAAAGCACTCCTCCCCATCCACTGGCTCTTACATTCTTTCTGACACCTCTCCCACAATGTTCCATGAGCTGTGGAGAGAGTGAGTCTCATCTAGCAGCGAGCACCCAGTAGGCACTGGTCCTCCATACTTGAACGAGTTTCAGTCTTCCCAGCAGTCATCTGACAAAAAGCTTCTCTGACCACATGGGAGAGTAGCACTAATCTAAGGGCATAAATATAAATATTTAGAAGCAATTTGATGGGCACAGCATAAACTGTTACCCAAACAACAGCAGTAGCTTCTAGTTTAGAGACTATAACCTTCCCAGCCATAGGCTTATGACTGAATTTTCATTACCAGGCATGAATTCTGTCCTGTGTAGATGACCTCAAATCCAATCAGGAAGTATTTTGCATACTCAGTCTTTAAAATTACAGAAACTATAATGTCTTCCACTAAAATAATGAGACCATCTACCCAGAAAAAAAAGTTACAGATGTTCTTCCCTAAAAGACAGACAAAAGCCTTATTCATGTTTTTACCCAACTCCATATCTAGGATTACTATGTAGTGACCATTCCTCCAGTTTCATACATTAATGTTCTGTCTGATGGAAATAGAGTTCAACAACATAAAATCATATAGTAGAGATAATGAAAAATGGGAGAGGGACATGTCCAGTTAGTAGAGTGCTTGCCTAGCATGCATAAAGCCATGGGTTCAATTGCCCAGCTCTGCATAAAACATGGCATGCTGGTGACCCATTCCTGGAACCCCAGTGTTCAAGTAACTGAATTAGGAAAACTGCTGTGACTTTAACTCCAGCCAGGGATACAGAGTAAGTTCTAAGTCATCCTGGGCCCACTCCCTTCTCTGAGAGGACTCTTCCTAAAGAATTAAGATTTCTGGGAAACTTGCTCTTTTACAGAAATCCTGACCACAGACACCTGACATCAGGACTGACAGGCTAGAGCATTGCCCATGGGGGGGGGGCTCACATAAAAATTCCCAACCTTAGTCTCAAGGCGAGCTTCCCAGCCCCTCTCCTTCCTTCCTTCTCTTAAGTTCTGGGCTTGTCAAACCCCCTCATGCCTCCTTGGGAAAAGCTATATGTTCCTTCCTTCCCATAAGCTCCCTGTCTCTTAACATTCTCCCTCCTAAAGTACTAATAATTGAATTTTCTAAACCTTATCTGCTGGTCTGTGGGTTTAATTCATCAAATTCACAAGACAACAATCTGGGACACCTCAACATTATTGGTTCATTGGCAGAGGAACCCCAAAATTCCTGTATCATTACCTCAGTTGAGTGCATGGAGGACTGCAAGAGCATGTATATGTGCATACACTGCGCGCACCGCGCGTGCACGCGCACACACACACACACACACTCATAAACACAGCAAAATAAAATAGAGAGAATGGGGCTGTGGACACGGCTCAGCAGTCACAAAGCCTGCTGGCCCAGGTTTGATTCCCCTGCATCCACATAAAGTCAGAGTCAAAAAGTGATGTCTGGCATTCATTTGCAGTGGCAAGAGACCCTAGCCCACTGATATAAATAAATAAATAAGTTTTAAAAAAGAGAAAGAATTTTTGTTTTAGCTTCATCACTGTTTTCTTACAGCTACTTGACTATGGAGCAGCTTGCCCTAGTCAGCTGGGTATAAAATCCTTGTGTGCTGGTTCCCTTTTCAAAGGCAGGGAGCTTCTGAAATGGACATGGCTTAACTCTCAGGCTTTCTGTTAAGTGCACATCCTCTCTTCCTTACTTTTAAGGAAATATACTTTGTTCTTGCTTTAGCTTGTGAGTCATATTTTGTTGTTGTTTGTTTGATTTTTGTGGTTGTTTTTGAAGTAGTCTCACTCTAGCCCAGGCTGAGCTGGAACTCATTCTGTAGCCCAGGCTAGCCTCCTGGGTGCTGACATTAAAGGTATAAACCCACCATGTCCTGCTTGTGTGGCTCTTCCAAGAGTTTTTGTTCCAAGAGCAGACCAGTGGCCACCACCTTTCCTAAACATAGCAGAGGAAAGTTCCCAGGGAATTCACCATTCTATGATCTGATGACTCACAAACTGCCTTCCAGCAAATTAACTTCTAGTGAGTAGGAGTTTAGTAAATTAGCCATTCAATAAATTAGATTTCATTGAATTGACCCAGATCCATAGGCAAGTTATATTTTAGGGTAGAATACCAGCTGAGAGAAATAAAGAACCACATTTTTCTTATACTCTAAGAGAACTAGGTCACAGGGCTGTTAATCAGCGTGTATACCCATATGCAAATGCTCCTCTCTCTCTCTCTCTCTCTCTCTCTCTCTCTCTTTCTCGTGTACATATGCCACCTTACAGCACCAGAGTGTACTCATAATGATCCAGGATCCTCAAGGGTCCTCAAGAGAAAGGCAGTAAAGAGATGGAATGAGGCCACTTGGCAACTTGCTGCCTGGAAGCAAGGGCCTGTGGATGCTGGAAATGTGCTTGAGTTTGTTGCTGAAAAAATAATGGCTTAGTTGAGAATCAAGCCCAGTGCTTCTTTCTAGAACACTGGATCTGCTACCACAGCTAACATACACTGAGCACTTGCTCAACACTGTTGACATCTTCAATTCTCGCATCAACCCTAAGTGGTAAGCACAGTGGCAGCTCCATTTCCACAGGGATTTGTTCTAAGACCCTCACCGACACCAAAACCTGAGATGACTCAAGTCTCTTATGTGAAACAGCATAGTACCTGCATATTAACCACTCACATCCTTCTGTGCACTTTGCACCATCTCTAGATTGTTTAGAATGCCTACTACAACATAGATGCTGTGCTAGTTGCTATACTATTATGTTTAGGAAACAACAATGAGGAAAAAGTCTATAAATGTTTAGGATAGAAGGAATTTTTTCTGAATATATTCAATCTGTGGTTGGTTGAATCTGTGAATGAGGCACTTACAGACATACTAGGCAAACTCTACCGTCATCATCACAACACAAGGGAAAACCAAAAAACACAAAAGTGAAATAACTATCCCAATGTCCTGGAGCTTATGAGTGGTAGAATGGGCACTTAAGACCCAACACCAACCAGGCATGGTGGCTCATGCCTTTAATCCCAGCAATTGGAAGGCTGAGGTAGGTCATCCTGGGCCAGAGTTAGGTCCTGTTTCAAAAGCAACACAATGCCTCCCTCAGCAATAACACACAAAGGTGGGGGAACCTGGCTACCTCCTGTGCTATTCATGACCCCCTGACCCATGGACTGATCCAGTACACCTACTGAGGAGGGCCCCCAGTGGGTTGGGGACAGGGAGGAGGGAAATGGGGGTACCATCTTAAGATTTGTTCATACAATGTATCTAAGGACAATAAAGATATATTTTAAAAAAAAAAAAAAAAACAACACAAAAGAATCCCAATCCCACTTTTTGTCTGAGTGGACAAAATGTGGTCTCAGTTCAACTGGTATCAGAAGTACAGTCCAAGAGTGGAATAAAGCCAGGAGTGGGAATAGAGAACCCAAAGGGGAGCAGAGGACCTGGAAGAGCAGATCTTGAAAGATCCTGAGCTCCTTCCTTGGGGTCAGTGCTTTCCACGAGCCTGATTCTCACACGCGATCCCTGTTGTTCAGAGAAGAAAAATGAAACCTAGCACTAAAAAATGTCGAAGCCAGGCTTAGTGTTCACAAAGACTGATTCCAAAGCCATGGAAATTGAGCAGGGAAATAGGGTCAAGTAGGCAGAAAAAGCAAGGAAAAGGAAGACTTCCTGGATCCCAGCTCCCAAGAGTGTATCAGAAAAGATGACCTTTCTTCCTCCAGGCAACATTTAAGGGCAACTCAACCACTCTCCCAGGCAGAGGATGGATGTTCTCTGTTCAGACCCTGCCATCTGGAGGCTGCCAACAAGACACTTGCAGCCCTTTCATAGGCACTCTCCCTGCTGTCAAACCCAGACCACTGAGGCATTTAATTTGGAAGAGCAAACACTGATTATCAGTTAGAATGCTTATCAAATGTCAATTAGTACTGTGCTGTAATTGATGTGAAATTAGCATACCATCACATGTTGTTGGGTATCAATTAAATGTCTACACAGTCCTTTCTATTTTATTGTACCGAGACAGTAATTGTACATTTCTCAGTTCAGTAACTTTGGAGTTAATTTTAATGTGAGCCTTTTGGAATATGGAAAGCCAGAGAGAACTTCCAGGCAGATATCTAATTGATGTGTAGTTTGAAATTGCTAAAGTATACCTATGTGCAGTCCCTTCCTGAGAAATGAAATTATTCATTTCAGGAAAGGTCAACCTTTGTGACGTGGTGGTACCAGACTCAGGTAAACATGCATGACAGAAGCCAGATGAGGTAAGAAGCAGGGACTCTGCAGCCCTCCCTGCCTGCCTCAGCTGAGCATCTCTAGGAAGGAGCTTACCGAATAGATACCCAGGACACACGGTGAGCAAAATGTAGGCTTCACAGCTTCCAGGGGTGGAAATGTGGGTTCAGCTGAGCTCCTGACTGCATGAAGAAGAAACGTGACATACATATATTTTTCCTAGAGTTTATAGAGAGACTGTCTCTCTGCTACCCCCATGGAGGAGAAAAAAATGGCTGTGCAGGGCTATGAAGCACTGCTAGTGATCCAGACAGTAAGGAATTTAGCGTGGATATAAGAAGCAAGGCCTCAGCCTTGGCCATGGGAAAGTGGGTCACTTATTGATTATCTATCACTCCGCCCCAACCCCCGCCCCATATCAGCTGAGTGATGCTGAGGAGGCTGGGACACTGTAAACCTCATTGCTGTCCTGCCAGCCACTCTGACAGACACTGCCAGTACGAGGGACTGTAGACTGGGGTGTTGGAGGAGGGTCCTGGGCTTGCTCCTATAGAGCTCTTGTTCTTGGGAACTTCAAGCTGCTTCACACCAGCAGAGGCAGGTCCTTCTGCCACACAGCTGAACCCATTCTGCAATCATTTTCCTCCCAAGTTCCCTAGCTCTTTGTCCATTGGAGGCAATCCGCCCTCCCCCAGCACCAGCCAGCACCCTGCTCAGCATTCATTCTATTATTATTCTTTATTTGCAAGCAGAGAGTCAGAGAGTATGTCTGATCCAGGGCCTCTTGCCAATGCAAAGGAACTTCATACACATGCACCACTTTTTGCATCTGGCTTTACCTGGTACAAAGGAATTGAACTCAGGGTGGAAGGCTTTGTAAGCCAGCATCATTAATCAGTGAGTCATCATCTCCCCAGCTCCTTACTCAGCATTCGGAGGTCCAGCACTGGGGGAAGAGGCTCTTGCTATACTTTGGGAGTTCATTCATCCTCTTCCCTTTCCCACCAGCCCCAGAGGAGTCTGCTCCTCACAGTCACTACCTCAGAGTGGAGTCTTGTGTGCACTCACAGCTACAGGCAGGACTCATAATTTCATAGCTCTACTCAAAGAATTAATGGAGTCTGTCTGTCTCCCAGTAGGGCCATGACTGATGAGGAAGAATGGACCAGACCTGAAGGAAGCCATACTAAGGGCCACAGAAAGATGATTGGACCACAAGAAGGGAAGCAAAAGAGGGGTGAGGGCTGGGTTGGGACCGGAAGTGATGAAGCAGACCTAATTAGCAGGGCAAGGAGAGGTAGCCTGGGGTCAGAATCCAATGTGCATGTGTGTGCATGCACGCTCTCAGGTCTGTCTGCAGTCCTACTCCATTTCTCATCAGTGTATTTCCTTAAGGTGGGATCTCTCTCCAAACCCAAAGCTGCCCTTACTTCCACAAAGCAGGCAGTGCTCCCACAGGAACCCAGCAGACAGCGCTCCCCACACAGGACTTGTGGTTCCATGGATTATCAGGGGGGCATTGCGCACTGACCCCCTGTTTATCCGAGGAGCTGGGTGGGCAAGCTCTTGGGACAGCGTGAGCACGCTGGGCATAGCCACCCAGGAGACAGCTGCAGTGAACAGCTCCTTTATTAGACTGGGGAGGGTGCTTTTATGCAGGAGGGAGGAGAGGAAGGGGGATAAGGGGCAAGGGGATTGGTGGCTGTGGATGTCTCATGAAAGGATTGGCAGGGGCCAGCTGCATAGATAAGCTGGAAGGACCTTCATGTTACCTGGGCCTTGTTATTACCTTATAGCTTAATCATGTGAACTCCAGTAAAATCAGGCCTTGAAATGCCTGGACTTATCAGGGTTTGCTGGGCCCACCAGGAGTTTTGGAAGGGAAGGAGTCAGCCGAACTCCTGCTGGTCTCTGGATGAGATTATCAGGGTTCCAGGCCAGTCTCAACTTTCCTTTAACCCTGTGTCCACCATGCCTCTCAGCAGGCTCCCACAAGGACTCTGAGAACTGCTATCAGCCTCAGTTGAACTTGAGTCTCACCTACAAAGCATAAAAATTACTTGTGACTGGCATATCTGGCCTCAAAATAAAATTGTTTTGGGGGCAGATCTGAATTTTACTATGTTTTGCACTATATACAATTATTGTCACTGGTACTCTCTTCTAAACAGTCTAATGCACAGCAAAGCAGGAGGACCTTTAACCTGGGCAGTAACATACACTCAAGCTAATGCATCAGAGTGCCCTGAGAGCTTTAAAGTCCCAACCTCTGGGCCAGTGGCTCCCAGTGTCTTGCAGGTTTCTGAGTCACCTGGAGGGCTTGCTCCCACAAACTGCTGAGTCACTCCTGGGCCTTCTGAATCAGTGCATATGTGGCCTGGGGATCAGCATTTCTAACTAGTAATGCTGCTGCTGCTGGTGTTCTGAGACCTCACATGGAGAAGCAGGGCCCTACAACAGGCTGACTGCAGCAGAGCAGTTGTGGTGTTCACCTAAAAGTAGTGCTCAAGGCCTGTTTCCTAGGCAAGGAAGTCCCCCTGGAAGAGACCCACACCTGCAACCTGGTGTGTGCTAACACCATGTTTACGTGACTCCCTGGAAGTCAGGATCCCCATGCAAAACTGGAGAATCAGGAAGCCACAGGTAGACACTGAGTCCTGTCAGCCTGACCTCTCACTGGGTGCTGGGATTTGGGTGGCCATCAATTTTGTTTTCCAGCAGCTCAGGCTACTAAGGTTTGAGTCTGAAATGTAAACCACAGACTCCTGTGTTGATTGATGGGTGGAATTTTGAGAGCTATGGAGTACTTTAGTGGCAGGGCCTAGATGGTGGTGGTCAAAAGGGCAGGCCTTTGGATTTACCCACCCCTGGTTATGCACTCCTCTGTGTTCTAATGTGTTTTATTATTTTGGGATGCTCAAATTCACACCCCAAACCTGAGCTTGTGCCTGCCTTTAAACAAAGAACTGGATAAACCAGGCTAGAAGGATGGTTATTAAATTATTAGATTTACTCAAAAGTCAGGAGAGGGAAGAGAGAAACTTTGGACCAAGGAAGGGGGAACAGGAGTACCCATGTGGTCTAAAACTTCATGGGCCTAGGAGAAGAGTCCATGCAGAGTCCATGGGCCTAGGGGAAGGGCCCATCCAAAGTCCATGGTCCTAGAGAAAAGCAAAAATCCTTCCCCACCCTGCAGCAGCCTCAGGAGGTGGAATGGCAGGGAAGGTGAGTCTGAGAACCAAGGTGAGGAGAGGAAACATCCACAAGGTCCTAGGGTCCATGGATAGCCTTCCCCGCCCTTCCCACCCTAAATTACCAGGGTGGGAAGGACAAAGGCTTACCAGAGGCTAAAACCTCTGTTGCTCGGAGATCCAAACCCCACCAAAAGTCTTGCGAGCAGCCAGGCTTTTGATTTTGGGTCCAGAGCTGAATCCAAAAAGAAGTCAGCACACCTGGGTGCAGCATCTAGAAGGGGCTGGGCCTGAATGCTTGCACCTGAGTAGTTCAGCTCTGTGGCATCTACTACAGATAGCATGGCTCCACCCCACAAACAGGGATTAAGATTCCTATTTCCTATGAGCCTTTCTAACTGCCTCTTCATCTTGTTACCTGTCTCCCTTTCAACCCCGCCATGCCTCCCCTACACTGATGGACTGAAACCATAGGCCAAAACAAGCCTTTTGTCCATTGTTTCTGTCCATTATTTGGTCATAGAAACACAAAACACAAAAAACAACTAATACACATGAGCTGGAAAATTGGTCCTGGGGGGCATGTCCCTGGTAAGGGATTCATGTAGTCCTCACAGGGCACTGGTTCTTCCTATGAGACTGACTACTTTAATAAGAGCTAGACACTCGCTTCCTGAATTCTGATGCCATTTGCCACAATTCCCACATCAGAAGCCAAACAAAAGAGACCACCTAATTTTAGATTTTGGCCTCTAAAAATAAACTACTTTTCTTCATGAAGTACTCAGCTTCTGACATTTTGCCATAGTAATTAAAAAGTGAACTGATGCAGGCTGGAGAGATTTCTCAGTGATTAAAGGCACTTGCTTCAAAGCCTGATGGGCCTGGTTTGATCCCCTAGAACCCACATAAAGCCAGATACACAAAGTGGCAGAAGGTCCTGGTGTGCCTATTCTCTCTCTCTCTCTCTCTCTCTCTCTCTCTCTCTCTCTCTCTCTCTCTCTCTCAAATAAATAAATAATTGTTTTAAATGGACTAATGCAGATGCCCTTGTGGATTGTCTTCATTGCAGGAGGAGTTGTGTTAACTCAAAAGCCTGCCAGCATCAAACTCAAATTATTATACATGCAATTATTTTAAAAATAGCTCAAGCAAGCAAATTTTGAGCTATTTAGAAACTTCCTGCTTTGTTTCCTGCTATTCTTCACCCAACAACTGTTAACCATTGATAAGAAAGAGCTTGGCAGTTACAAGGCTTCTAGCTCCTGGGACCCCAAGGCTTTGGGCTCAGACACCTCCTGAGCAACCCCACAGAGGCACACAGCCTCTGCCTCAGATCTGTTCCTCTTGAGAGTCCCCCTGGCCTCCTGTCCTAATGAAGGACCAGCAACTTCCACACTGATTCAGCCAGAAGAAAATTCACACCTCCACACTCTGGGACAGCCCTATTTGAGTAGTGTTTGCAGCCTCTCAAGGCTCCCAAATGTCTCAAGCCCCTAAAGAAAGGTGTGGGCTCTGGGACAACAGCCATCAGGAAGAGTGGCCTTTTATACAATATCAGGGTCCCAGCCCCTCTGGAGCTCCATGAAGGATGGGTGGACCCAGGGTGCCTCGATTAAACATGTGATTACAATCTGCATTCTGAAGAAGCCTCCCCTTGTGACTTGAGATTAATGTTGCTCATGAGATTAGAAAACATAACTTCTCTGTTTTTTTTTTCAAATATTTTGCCAAATGTTGGGATACCATCAATTTATGATTATTGTACATTGTGTTGAAATGCCATGATGAACTGAATTCCTGTATTACTTGGTATATTTCTGTGTTTGTATATATTCCCACGTCTGTACCAGTGTTGCATTATTTCAGTTTTTACCCCTTGACAAGAGGTCTTACTAGATACCTGAAATGGGTTTAATATCTAGACACACTGTCATCCTGGAATTTTCTTGGCTGTTCTTCTACATCCATTATTTCATGTAAACTTTTGGACTCATTTGATTAAATATCTAAAACCAAAATAGCCTGACAATATTTCACTTGAGTCAGAATATCACTAATAGACAAACTCAAGCAGAATCACCATCTCATAGTGTTGAGTGTTTTGGCCCCTTTGTCCATAATTTGGATAATCCTGCCAGAGGTTTCCAGAGTTCTGAGACTTCCAGCAATGGCAGGTATGATTCCTGCCCGTTCAACATTCAATTTTCCTTAAAGAATCCTTCATATGCTAATGAGAGTTGACCTCTGGTCACAGATGCTGCAGGCGATTCTTGGTAAGTAAAGAAAGGGTTAGGAGGGAACACTGAAGGAAGTCTTTTCTCAGGGTCCTGTAGAGCCCCAGGAATGACCACCCACCAGCAGCATGATTAGGTCACATGAGGGTGCTGGAATCTGTCTAGTGATTGCTGTGGACTGTTTCTAATTAGTTCACTTTGGGAAGGGGATTAAGGACTCAGATTTCTTACTGCCTCCCAAGTCTGGGAGGACTCAGGCTGTTGACAGCAGTCAGGCAGGTCCTAAGGCTCTTCATGTAGCTAAGCGGAGCCTCTTGCCCATCTTCCCTGGTCTCCAGAAGACCACCATCTCCTCCTCCTCATGCATTGGCTGCCTCTGCTTGCATGTTCCCTGGTTCCCCACCCCCTTCCCAACAGAGGCTTCCCTTAGGCCTTTGGCTCTTGGCTTCTCCTTCCACCTTCCCAACATGATTAACCAGCAGCCCTGCCTAGTCTCTCAGACTTACAGGGCCTGCATTCCAGGCAGACCCACTCACTTCAGGCAGGCCCTGTGCTCAAGAATACAACAGTCCTGCCAGCTTTCCTTGGCCCATGAGCTCATCTCCATCCTCTCCCTTTCTAGAAAACGCATGAGGGCTGCCTCTATCTGGCACTGGGAGAAGGTACAGAGGCAAAGTCTCAGGTGAAATACAAAATATTTTTTCCAATGAAGTAAACTAAAATGTAAGTTTCCTAATAATAAGTATTGGTGAGGTTTGTGGGAGCCAATTACTGAAATCCCCCAACAGTCAAGCAAATAGGCACACTTATTCTGAGAAGGCCTTGGGCAATGCCTGGTGTTGCAGTCAGGGTCCTTGTTGCTGGCAGAAAGAACCCAAACAAAAGCAAGCTGATGAGAGGAAAGGGTTTATTTTGGCTGACAGACTTGAGGGAAAGCTCCATCTTGACAGGAAAAATGAGGGCATGAGCAGAGGCTGGACTTCACCTCCTAACCAACATCAGGTGGACAACAAGAACAGGAGAGTGTGCCAAACTCTGGCAAGGGGAAGCTGTCTATAATATCCATAAGCCTTCCCCAACAACATATATTGAACAAGGTTCTAATTCCCAGATTGCCATCAGCTGGAGACCAAGCATTCAGAACACATAAGTTTAATGGGGGTACACCTGAATCAAACCACCACACTCCACCCTTGACCCCGTAAACTGATAGCTGTACATGATGCAAAATGCAATGCATTCAATCCAACCTCAAAAGTCCCCATAGTTTTTTTGTCAGTCCCATGATGTTCAGACATTGCCGTACTTCAACTTTTAACTGAATCATAACACACACACAAAAAAAAAACAACCATAATGGCACAAAATGAAAATCCACATTACAAAAGATGGACATAGCAAAGATTTAAACAAAGTACAAGACACAGTATAAGATTTAAACAAACAGCAAATATCAAGTCTGACAACTCTAACCAGTGACAAGACTCCAAGTTCTAACCAGTGATGGGTCTCTGGAGCTCCAATTCATTTCACCCCTCCAGCTTGGCTACTGACGATCCTGGAAAACTTCATCAGGTGCCAACAGCTCTCTTGGCAGCTATCTCCTAATACTGGCATCTCCACTGGGTCTCCACTGCAACACACAGTTCATCCTCATTGCTCCATGAAGCCTCTGTGCAGGTAATCCAAACATCCTACTTCACACTGCCCATGGCAATTTCCAAACAGCAAAACCATGTTGCAAATTCAATGACCCTATCTTCCTGTATTTGTTATACTTCATAGTACCAGATGGGCTACCAAATTGTTAAACCAGGAAATAAAGCCAACTTTGAAGAACAGTCTACTACTTCAGAATTCAGGCCCCTTACTTCAAAGAGTCTGTATTCTTCCTGCTGTCCCAATGCAGATCACCTACCTGTCCCAGTCTCAATAGTTGTTATCTCTCAAACAGTTACAGGTGAGTGGGCAGAAGTTTCAGCCCAGAGATTTCATTTCTTTATGTACTACCTCTATCTGCTCGCACAAGTCCATTTCTATGCAAAGCAACCCTGCACAAGTTCTCAGGACACAGGCAGACAAAATGCAGCAAGCCTCTCACATAAACAGCCTCTGGCACAGTCCAGACAAAAGTTCTTTCTCACCCTTATAAGCCAAACCTCACAGTCCATAGATCTTACTGCATTCAGATCTTTCAACTCTGACCAGAATGGTCCATCAAGCTGTACTTACAGCAATGCAAGGCTTCTCTCAGGCCATGGTTTCAAATCCTTCCACATTCCTCCTGCATATCAGTTACAAAAAGCCAAGGCCACAGAATCAGAGTTCTAGCAGCATGATCCCACTTCTCAGTACCAATATTACTGTTGTGGTCAGCTTTTTCATTGCTGGCAGAAAGATCCTGACCTAAAAGCAGCTTGTGGATGAAAAGGGTTTTTTTTTTTTTTTTTTTTTGGCTTACAGACTCGAGGGGAGGTTCCATGATGGCATGAGCAGAAGGGTGGACATCCTCTCCTGGCCAACATCAGGGAGACAATAGCACAGGAGAGTGTGCCAAACCCTGGCAAGGGGAAGCTGGCTATAACACCCATAAGCCCACCCCCAACAACACACCACAAAGAAGGTTTCAATTCCAAAACTTCCATCAGCTGGGGATCAAGCAGTCAGAACATGTAAGTTTATGGAAGACACCTAAATCAAGTCACCACACCATCTGAAAAGCAAAAAGGAAATATGGTTGTTTAGAAGGTTTGGAAGGCAGGACTTCTAATCACAGCACTTGGGAGGATGAAGTAAGAGTGACTCAGAGTGAGTCCAGCCTAGTGACTTCAAGGACAGTGTGAGTTACACAGAAATAAAAAGTTGTTTTGTTGATTGGTTTTCATTTTTTCTTGAGATAGGATCCCACTACCTAGCCCTGACTCACCTAGAGTACACCATGTACAAAAGGCAGGCCTCCAACTTACAGCACTCCTCCTGCCCCTGTCCTCTGATTGCTGCAACCACAGCGGTACTCCATAATGCCTGGACAGCTAGTTAAAAAAAATCTATTCTTCATACTCCAGTGTTGGAAAGTTTTTCAATATTGAAAATCTTTATTTTGTCAAAAATGGCATTCCAGAGATTCATAGAAGTCAAACTGAACAGCCTACTGAAATACAATGACCTCAGCAGCAAGGTGCTATCCCTCACCTGTGACACAAGGAAAGGAGTAAGTTGTGGGTTTCAACAACCTTTTAAAGGGAAGTATAGTGACTATTAAGCTCAGTGACACTAAAAAATAGTCCAGGCAGGAGGACACAGGGCCCCAACAGCCAGGGCTCTGTCACCAAAGCCAAGACTGGACTCCTGTCACGCACTCTCTTGCCCTTCCATCACCCCCACCAGAGGTGTGAGCACACAGGAAACATATCGACCCTCAGAAACGGGCCTCAGAACCCAGGAGAGTTCCAGGCTCTGTGACATAGGCCTGGTGTTCCTGAGCTGTCATAGCACGTGGAGCTCAAGACAAATCCCCACATGTGCTAAGCCAGCAAGTGCTAAAGTAAGAACAAGAAACACAAAATAGCCTCTCCATTCACGTACAAGTGAAAACGTGGTTTATTTTTGTTTTTTTTTTTATTATCTACTAAATAGGAGTGGAGAAAGTCCTTAGGACCACCATACATTGGTCAGCCAAGTTTCTAAATGCTGTCATGACTGATTGGACTCCACCCTAGAATAGCTGCTCACAATTCCCCAGTAACACCAGGACAGGACTCAGGAACACCAGACCTGGCTCTGGACTGTGGACAGAGCAGCCACAATCCAGAGGTGTGGTAGCAGGAATCACATGAGGGAATAGAGCATGTTTCCCATCCTGCAAATGCCCAGCTCTTCTGTGTCACTCTGGCTGTGTGGCTGCCTCTACACACTTTCAGGATTAGCAGGTGGCCAGGAGGACGCCTACAGGTCAGCCCTGTAGGTGTGTGAGCTGTTTAGATCCCTCACCACATGCTCCAATTCACACCAGCAGTGCCCTTCTCCTGCTTATATCCAGCTGTACAGGATGCCACCCAGGTACAGAGTCCTGGGCCTGTGGTCCCAGAAGCCAAGTGGAAAAGTGGCTCTGACTTAGAGTGGTCAGGTGCCATGCCTGGCTGCTCCAGGCCCCGGCTTTCAAGGCAGAGAGGGTGACAAAGGGAGAACATTGTC
Source organism: Zapus hudsonius (assembly GCA_004024765.1). NCBI lineage: Eukaryota > Metazoa > Chordata > Mammalia > Rodentia > Dipodidae > Zapus > Zapus hudsonius. Next base: position 24,236 of record PVHP010019811.1, read on the forward strand.
ATCAGATGTCTCAAGCCAGCCTTGCTGACAGCCCAGGACAACCAGAGCTTCCAGGATAACCCAGTCCCTGTCCTGAGGCAGGGCTTCCTAAAGTTCCATCCGAGAACCATCCAGAAGTGCTGATTCAAAACTCCAAGGGGACACTCATGAGAGCTCTGCTCAGTGTCTCCTTCCTTCCCAGAGGTTCTGCTGTCAAGTTGGCCAGAGGCCTTTGCTCTGTCAGGGGGCCGCTGATGTGAAGGTATCCACTGGTGTTGAAGTGCAGTGAGCATCCCACCCTTATTTGGACACACTCCTCTGGCTCCTCCCACTCCCCCTCGGTCTTCCTTCCCCCACTCAAAGGAGAGCAGTACGCTGCCAGCACAAAGACAGCCTTGTCAGTTCCCAGTTCTCTAGTCAGATGCACTAATGCTCTGGCATACTTGGCTCAGGGTCTGCTTGTCAGGAACCAGGTCATGCAGTGATGGTCATTGCTGCCAAGGGGCTCCCAGACCCAGAGTATCTTCCTGGAAGACCCAGCTCAAGCCTACCTCCTCCAGGAAGCTTTCTTCCATTCTCTGGTGGAAACTCACTGCACCTTCCCCAGATCCACTTCTCTCTCTCTCTCTCTCTCTCTCTCTCTCTCTCTCTCTCTCTCTCTCTCTCTCTCTCTCTCTCTCTCTCTCTTCATTGGCTTTCCCAGGCTTTCACCCTACCAACTTCACAAGCCTTGCCAATAGGCCTATAGGTCAGCACTACGGGCACTGTATAAATCTCCCACCAGGAGAATCTGTGCCATGTTACCATGCTATGGTGGCATCATAAAGTGACATCATAAAGCCAAGTTTCAAGGGCAGTCAAGGAACTGCTGAGCTCACAGGGAACCATGAGGTCACTGGAAACTGCCTTTGACTCTCTGGTGACTTCCTCTCGCATCTATCTCTAGCCCAGCTGCCCTTTCCAGTTACCATCCTTTCCACACAAGGAAAGAATGTCAATTCCATATCCTAAAATCCATGAGAATCTTCTCTCCACCTTCACCTGTGAGAACTGAACACTAACTTTCCAAGCACACTTCCCAAGAATGTCTCCACCCCTCCATTTATTCCCCATGTCTGTCCAAGATGAGAAATAAAAGCCTACTGAAAATCCATTCAGGTTGGATAGGGAGAAGAAGAGATTTTACAGAAGTAAACAAGTGCACCTAAAAGTATACACAGAGCTGGTCACATGGGGATATGAAGGAAAGAAGGATGGTGCTCCCATAAGTCTGTTGAGAAAAGTGGGATGAGTTTTTGACAGGTCTAGGAGGTCCTCAGTTAAAAGCTACCAAGCGGAAATACCCAAAGGCAGAAGAATATGGTAGCCCAATCCTGGCCTTATGAGGATGACTCAGAGGACTGAGTGGCCAGCCTGTGCCACATGGTGAGACTCTCTGTCAAAAAAGAAACACATGGCAAACACTGGCAGGGGGCAGAGCTCATTTGGTTAGTGCTGGTCTACCATCCATGAAGCCTTGGGTTCCATCCCCAGGTAATCCAGGTGTGGTAGGACACTGACCTACAATGTGAGGCTTAACCATCTCCTACAGACACTGAGATCAAGTAGCCAAGGTGGCCACCTGCCCTTTCCAACACTTCATCTCATGCCCACTTGGCACACTGGAGAAGCTCAGGAAGGGAAGTGACTGATATGACACTGGCCACAGCTATTCTGAAAGTTCAGCCACACTTGGAAACCTCAGGGAGTTTGTTGTTGTTGTTCATGTTTAGTTTTTTTCTTTTTTTTTTTGTTTATTTTGTTTTGTTTTGTTTTGTTTTTCCAATGTAGGGTCTCTCTCTAACCCAGGCTGACCTAGAATTCGCTTCTTGGTCTCAGGATGGCCTCAAATTCACAGCAATCCTTCTACATTGACCTCCCAAGTGCTTGGATTAAAGGCATGTGCCACCATGCCCCATTTAAATATTCTATTTATTTATCTATTTATTTATGAGAGGTAGAGAGGCATATGGTCATTTTTTTAAAAGTGCACAAGTTAGGGAAACCTAAGCTACATGAGACCCTGGCACAATAAAACAGAAGAAAAACCACCAACACTGAATTAAAAGCTCCAGGAAAGCAACACTTGTGTTCCTTCTGTATTCTGACTTCCGGGTTCTTCAGCAATAAAGGGACTCATCACCTGGGATGGGCTTAACCACATTCAGTGCTACTAAGAGATTCCAGTTTTCCCATGAGAAAGAGGACAGGACAGAATGGATACAGTACATTGGTTTTCTAAAGATTGGGTGAGGTTGTCCTTCCCAATGCTTGGGTTCTTCGTTCTTTTTTATTATGATTTTTGTGAAAAGATGTCAGGTGGCCCAGAATGTCCTCAAGCTTGCTATATAACAGAGCCAGGGCTTGAATTCATGGTCCCCTCTAAGTTCCCCTGTGCCAAGATTACAGGTGTGCACTCCCCTGTCCATGCATCCCTGCTGTCTACTATCCTCTATGTAGAACAAACACTGTTGATGCCAGAATGTCTGTTGGTGGTGTGCTTTGCTTCAAGAGCCTTCTTCATGTGAAGGAGGTTCATTCCAACTATTTTAGACAGTAACCACCTCCATGATTATTCTAAAGGGCTAAATTCAAAACTTACACAAAAATCCAGCCACTGGATATTCACAAAAGCTGTTCTTTGGCGGGTGTGGTGGTCACACCTAAAATCTCAGCACACTGTCACTGTTAAGCCAGCCTGGGCTACCTACTGAGCTCCAAGCTAGGCAGAGCTAGAGCTTGCCACAGCCACCCATCCAAAAAGGAAAGAAACAGGAGCGGGTTCAAGATGGCTGACTAGCAGACACACCACGTCCCTCGGGAAACAAGGGTCAGGGTTTTCAGCAGGGATCCAGGTCGTGGACACAAGATGCGGTCACGCTTTGAGCTCCAGACACCTCCCGGCACAGGATTCTCACCACTGGAAGCTTCCATTGAGGACCAGTGCTCGCCGGAAGCAGTGAGTTGTCACGAACCGGCAAGCCCGGCCAGAGCAGCCTCAGCCTACCGGCCGCCAGAGTCTTTTCCTCAGCCTCTGCCAGCTTCCCTCGGGTTCCCTCCCTGTCCCTCCCGCCCTCTGCATGTTCCGCGCTTCTGTCCTGTCCCTCCCGTACCTCCCGGGTCCTTGAGTGTCTCTCATTTTCAACTTTTTTTTTTCTTTTTCCCTCTTTTTTCTTCTTTTCTTTTTATCTTGCTCCTACGTAACCCCTACCCCCATCCTCCTGGTCTCCAGCGTCTGTACCGCCGCTGCAGGTCCTTGCTAATCCATTTCCTTGCTTAATTTTTTTGTATTTGTTTTTGTTTTTGTTTTTGTTTTTGTTTTTGGCATGCTGACCGGGACCTGGGCTCATACATGGCCCCTCCCTCTGGGCCTCCAGGTCTCCAGCTCGTCTGCCCGGACCCTCCAGGCCCTTGCTAAACTATATCCTTGCTTACTTTTTTGTTTGTTTGTTTGTTTTGGCCTGCCGACTGGGACCTGGGCTCTTACAGAGCCCCTCCCCCCGGGATCCAGATCTCCAGCACATCTGCCCCACCCCTCCAGGCCCTTGCTAATCCATTTCCTTGCTTACTTTTGTTTGTTTGTTTGTTTTGGCCTGCCGACTGGGACCTGGGCTCTTACAGAGCCCCTCCCCCTGGCCTCCACATCTCCAGAGTGTTGCCCAGCCCCTACCTTCAGGTTTTTGCCAGTCTTTTTTCTTGTTTACTCCTTTATTTTATTTTTTTCCTCTTTTTTTTCTCTTCCGTTTTCTTTTTCTTCCCTCCTCTGTGGTACTTTCTGCCCACCGAACCCTGAGGCTTCCTTGAGACCTTACCACTGTGGTTTTCTCCGCCTGTCTACCCCCGCAGTTTCCCCAACCCCGGCTCCCCATGGTACCCCAGCCCACTGATTCTGTGTAATCCCCAAGCTCTGGTCCCTGAGGTATCCTCAAGCCCCGGGTCCTGCGGTTTCCCCATGTGCCCACCAGCTCTGGTTGTTTGCCTGCAACCTGGTTCCCACGGTTTTCCCATGTGAAAAATAGTCCCTGGGCAGCAGTGACAAGCAGTTGACACCCTAACCCATCATACCTTACCCCTAAGGGGCCCTGCACCCCCTAGCAGGCTACATAGGACCTGGCACCCCAGCCTCTGCCTACTTAATCCCCACAGCCCCACACCCTCCTCTAACAGGGTACCCCCAGTATCACCATCAAAGTCCAGCCAGTGATCTGAGGGCACACACACTCACAGATTAAACAAGTGAGTGCCCAACCCTACATGTGGAGTCCAGTGTACTCCCAGAACACGCTAGCAAAGTGAAATCAGATCAAAGGCATCCCACCAATAACCTCAACTGGAATCGAAATGGGCAAACCTCAATTCAAGAATATATCAACAGCTGAGGAAACCATGTCAAATGGCAACAACGATGCCACCAAAGAGAGTAAACAGAGGCAGGCCCAGGATGACAAGACACTAAACCCTGTTCATACTGGTATAGATCTTGAGGAAATCTTAATGTCAGTCATGCAAGCAAAGATGGACCAACATATTGAAAGAGTTCAAAGTCAGCTCATTAGCTTTGCCACCAGGCTTAATATAATTAAGGAGAACCTAATGGACTTCAGAAAAGACATATCAGAACTAAAGAAAAACCTGCAAACTGAAGGTATCAAAAACCAGCTTTCCAAATTAACTGAAGACATCTGCAAATATAAGAAAGAAAGTAATTACTTCAGGAAGAAGTAATTAAATCAAACCTTGAAATGAAAACACATCTCAACAGGATGATGGAAGCAATCCAAAAAGTAGTGGCAGAAAACAGAAACCATCTTGAAATAATAACGTCCCTAAAATCTCTTACTAACAGGATTAACCACTGGGAAAACAGAACCTCAGACATGGAAGACAAAACAGAGGAGAATTCGTGAGAAATCAGAAACTTGACAAAATTCAAAAGAGCAAGTGAACATGAGTCAAGGGAAATGTGGGATAGCATAAAAAAACCTAAATCAGGATCATGGGGATCCCAGAAGGAGAAGAAAACCAAGCTTGGGGCATAGAATATATTTTCAACATAATTATGCAAGAAAACTTTCCATAGTTGGCAAGAGATAGTCCTGTACATATAAAAGAGATACAGAGGACCCCAAACAAATTGGACCAAAGGAGGAACACCCCAAGATATATCATAGTTACAATGCCAAACATTGAGGATAAAGAGAGAGTCCTAAGAGCAACGAGAGAAAGGAAACTCATGTATAAAGGAAAACCCATCAGAATTATGTCAGACTTCTCCACAGAAACTTTAAAAGCCAGGAGAGCTTGGAACAAAGCGATTCTAGGCCTAAAGAAGAATGGATTCCAACCTAGAATATTCTACCCAGCAAAGTTATCCATCATAATTGATGGAGGAATTAAAGTATTCCACAAGATTAATCAGCTTTACAATTACTTGAGCACAAAGCCAAACCTTCAAAAGATACTTCATGAGATATCCCTTGCAGACGAAACAAACAACCAAACCCAGGAAAGGAACAGAAAACAAACAAGTAACACAAAAGAGATAGCAGCAACAGCTCAGATACCAACCTCCATATTCCCTACAACATGGCAAACCTCACAGTTATAACTTTAAATGTAAAAGGACTCAACTCTCCTATAAAATGACACAGGATAGCAGGTTGGATCAGGAAAATGGACCCTTCCATCTGTTGCCTTCAAGAAACACACATTATCACTAAAGACAGCAACCTACTGAGAGTAAAAGGGTGGAAAACAATTTTCCAGGCATGTGAGAATAATAAAAAAGTGGGTGTAGCTACTATAATCTCTGACAAAATAGACTTTAAAACAACGCAATAAAAAAGGATGATGGTGGTCACTTCCTACTCGTCAAGGGAACGATACAAAAGGAAGACATCACTATAGTAAATATGTATGCACCAAATGCAAGGACCCCTCACTTCATTAGGCATAAATTACTCAAAAGCAAAGCAGATATAGATGCCAACACTATCATAGTAGGAGACTTTAACACTCCACTGTCATCACTAGACAGATCATCCAAACAAAAGACAAGCAGGGAAATAAAGTTGCTAAATAGCACCATAGACAAGCTAGGGATAACAGACATCTACAGAACATTCCAGTGCAAGGACACAGATTACACATTCTTCTCAGCAGCGCATGGAACTTTCTCCAAAATTGACCATATACTGGGACATAAATCATCCCTCAGCAAATTCAGAAAAATCAATGTAATCCCCTGAATCTTATCGGACCACAACGCATTAAAGGTAGAAATTAACAACGGGAGAGGATCCAAAAATTTCAACAGATACTGGCGACTGAACACTTCGCTCCTGAACAATGAATGGGTCAAACAAGAAATCAGACAGGAAATCCAGAAATTCCTAGAAACAAATGATAATAAAGACACAACCTTTCAGAATTTGTGGGACACAATGAAGGCACTTCTAAGGGGTAAATTCATTACACTAAATGCCTTCAAAACAAAGAAAGAGAAGTCTTAAATTAACTAATCTCACACTTAAGGTCATTAGAACAGATGGAAAAAATCCAACCCTAGGAGCTCGAGACGCAAGGAAATAATTAAGATCAGAGCTGAGATTAATGACTGGGAAACAAAGAAAACAATTGAAAATATAGACAAATCAAAGAGTTGGTTCTCTGAAAAAGTCAATAAGATCGACAAACCCCTGGTCAAATTAATCAAACGAACAACTGAGAAGGCCCAAATTAACAAAATAAAAAATGAAAAGGGTGAGATCACAACAGATCCTGAAGAGAATGGAAGAATCATCAGGTCATACTTCCAATACCTCTACTCCACAAAATTAGAGAACCTGGAAGAAATGGATAAATTCCTGGATACCTACCAACTTCCAAAGCTCAGACCAGAGCAGATAAAGATCCTAAACAAAGGGTCAGGGTTTTCAGCAGGGATCCAGGTCGTGGACATAAGCTGCAGTCACGCTCTGAGCCGCAGACACCCCCCAGCACAGGATTCTCACCAGTGGAAGCTTCCATCGAGGACCGCGCTCGCCAGAGGCAGTGAGTTGTCACGAACCGGCAAGCCCGGCCAGAGCAGCCTCAGCCTGCCGGCTGACAGAGGCTTTTC
>PVHP010019812.1:0-31414 GCA_004024765.1 Zapus hudsonius
TGTGTGTGTGTGTGTGTGTGTGTGTGTGTGTGTGTGTGTGTGTGTGTGTGTGTTGTTGGTGATGATTTTTTCTCTCTCTACTTGATTGGGATAAGGGGAGTAGTTTCTTTCACCATTATGGAACTTCCCCTGGATCTGTAGCTTTAATACATCCTTTCCTCCCATAACTGTGTCTCATTTGGAGGTGATGTTGGCCAGGAGGTGATGTCCACCCTCTGCTCATCATTTTCTCTGACATGCTGGAGCATCCCCTCAAGTCTGTAAGATAAAATAAGCCCATTCTTTCCATAAGCTGTTTTGAACCAGCAATGAGAAGGTAACTGCAATACCCTGTAACCTGCCTGCCAGAGGAGGGGAATCATGAAGACATAAGTGACTATCTTTTATAAAAGAATAATGGAAAGAATGATAGAGACCAATTGCTGCAGATTCAGAAGAGATGTTGTTGTCACCTTGTTGCTGTCACAGAGCACCCAACCAAAAGCAGCTGATGGAAGGAAAGCTGTTTATTTTGGCGAGAGGAAATTCCATAATGTCAAGGACATCGCTGCCTTTCCTTTCCAAGGAAGAGCTGACTATAACACCCATAAGCCCACCTCCAATAACACACCTCCTCCAGCAAGTCTCCACCTCCTCAATTGCCATCACCTGGGAACCAAGCATTCAGAACACATGAGTTTATAGGGACATCAATTCAAATCACCACAGATGTCTTTTGATTCAGAGCCTAGGAGACAGATGAGCTTATGGGATGCCCAGCAGGCAGAACCTGAGCAGAAGGGATATGTTCTCAAGTATAAAGAAATCAGATTCGTATCACTAAGAATCTGTTTTTATTCATCTGATGTTCCAGCTCTTCGTGTGGTGGCATCATGGTGGCAGAGGAAAACTGGACTTTTTCAAAGCGCTTCTACAAGCCAAGCACTTCTTCTTCCCAGAGTCCATTATGTTTCTTATTCCCCTCCACATTCCAACGGGGAAGATAAGTTTTATCTGCAGGTGAGATGCTGAATAATAATAGATGTCTCGGGACTGTAGTTCCAACCCCTGTCTCTTAGCTCTTCCAGTTTTAGAGCTGTGTTTGCTTCTGCGGTTTCAAAGAGAACTGAAATTTGTTATTCATTCAAAACGTAAGAACTCTTCCTATTCAAATGGTAACATACAATTTCCATCTCCTAACCAGAAAACAGTAGATCAAAGCAGTAGGCAGAGATTGTTAAGATGAACCCAGAAAATCCTTGGACTGGTCACAGGGCTGGCAGAAGAAATTTCTCTAAAGCAAGTATGGAACCAAAAGGAAGATCAGACCATAATCCCACATCTGCAGAAAGCAACCTGTTGCTGAGGAAGGGGTGGAGAGTGCCCTCTGGTGGCTAGGGGTGGCTCAGGCACAAACAACACACAACACATCATTCTTTGTGTCAGAGAACAAGTATCCACAAACAAGAATTTCAGATAGGATGAGACATATCTCCCACTTAAACTTCCTGCCTGCAGCTGGTCCAGAAAAGAAAACAAAAACAAAAACAAAACTTATTAAAAAATGAGCATCCGTGCAAAATACTACAAGAAAATAAAAGAAAAAAAATAGGCAAAAAGAAAAGATCTTTTCACAGAGAAGATCAAGTTTTGCATCAAACATATTGCCACCAACTGAGAAACAAAACTCCAGATAAAGTTATCTCATTCCTTATGTTTATACCCATCCGTTAATGCTGTCCTCACTTTTGGTTAGAGAAGCTTCTCTTTTCGGATAGAAGTGACCACTGGGGAGGTTTAGATTTTACCAAAGTCCTGGGAAGAAGTGACAGTGGAGTGTTCAACTCTCTCACATCCTCCAAGGCTCAGGGAGCATTGTGGAAGAGGTGGTAGAAAGAATGTAATCCCAGCACTCGGGAGGCAGAGGTAGAAGGATCACTGTGAGCTCGAGGCCACCCTGAGACTACATAGTAAATTCCAGGCCAGCCTGGGTTAGAATGAGACCCTACCTTGAAAAATCAAAAATAAAAATAAAAAATAAGAAGAGAGACTAGTTGAAGGAAAAGGGATTTAGTGGAGAGGGATTTGGTAGGGGTAAAAGGAAGAATTGTGGGAGGATTTAGGATCATAATATCTTATCTATATGTATGGAAAATATCAATAAAACGTTAAAAAGCTAGCTGGGCATGGTGGCCCACGCCTTTAATCCCAGCATTTAGGAAGTAGAGGTTGAAGGACTGCTGTGAGTTTGAGGCCAGCTGGGACTATACAGTGATTTCTAAGTCAGCCTGGGCTAGAGTGAGACCCTACCTCAAAAAAAAGTGCAAAGCTATCTTATTTATAAAGCAAGAGTTCATACTCCATATACAAGAGCTCAGGAAAGATATTGCAAAGCAACACGAAATGAAATATACTTTGATAGAGTTCACAAAGCAAGCATGTAACTCACAGCAAGGAGACTGTGTTGAAAATCCTAGATGTCATCATGAGGACAGAATGGATATAGTGCACGTCAAAGGCAAAATCATTCAAAGAAAGGTAAAAAATGACAGCCAGACGGGACAGATAAAAACTTGAATATTCACACTTCTCTTGAAGAAGAGGTCAACCTAGTATTAGCAGGAAAAGGCTTATATATTTCAAAGTAACATTTCAGATATATAAATCATCAACCTATAGACTTGGGGGCACCCTGAACCCCAGCAAAAGACTAACAAGAACATTCCAAATGGGATCATGTTTTCTGAGATGACTTCAATTAAAAGAAAAAGTCTGTTGTGTTCTGAGGCAGTTTCAGTCAGAATGTTACTGTTACAGAATGTCACGTTGAACACTGGACCAAAATCCTCAGAAAAATGAAGTGTAAGGCCAAGCAGCCATTCAAGTAAAAAGGTAAACTTAAAAAAAAAATTGGTGTGTGTGTATGTGTGTGTGTTCATGTGAGTATGGGCATATGTATGCCATATTATGCATGCGGAGGTCAGAGGCCAACTTTCGGTGTCACTTCTCGTCACCCACCTAATTTGAGGCAGGGTTTCTCATTGTTGTTCTCTGGGATTGCCAGACTAGCTGGTCTATGAGCTTCTAGGAAATTCTCCTGTTTTTGGATTTTATGCAGGGTTGGTAATCTGAACTCAGGGACACATGCTTGTACAAAAACACTTTATATACTGAACCATCATTCCAACCCTAAGAAAGATTTTTTTTGGAACTTGCAAAAATGGAGGGGATATGACCCTAACTCCTTCCTGAGGCAACTTTGGAAAACACAATGGCTTATAGGGCGTAAGTGTTGGGATCATTTAACTTTAGGATGAAGAACAGACAGGGTGGAGATGACAGTCACAGAAGAGAATTTCAGTGCTACAAGTACTATGGATGCGGGAATGGGACTGTAAAGGTCTGGATTACAAAGAGGCTTGGGCTCGCTGATTTTCTCATCCGGTAGGCTGGAGGGTAGAAAGATTAAAGAGGCTGAGACATCATATAAAAGAGCTTTAAGTACATTTCAAAGTCTAACGAACATGACAAAATTACATCCTCCTCAAATCATGTGAGTTTAGGAGGAAGATGAGAAAGAATTATAGACAATCCACTGTTCTTGATAAGAAATCAACATAGTTGTTTAAGGAAATAGCAGGTTAGCCTTTATAGGTAAAGGTTCACGTCCCCTTCAAACAGAGTCTGTCAGAATTTTCTGGACTTACTGCATAGATCAAAAAGTGAGGGGCAATACTTCAGATTTCAGCTTTAGAGATCAACTGAGGATGCAAACACAGCTGAAGGTCACGGAGTCCTTGACTATCAAACGCCAGCCTTCTCCCCAGTACCACTGCTACGTTCTCTAGTTGACAATGGCTGCAATCCATGACCAGCTACCATGTTTTCAGTATGATGTGCTCCGTCCACAGGAAGGTGGCTGTGGCTTGTGACACCCGACAGAGCAACATGAGGAAGTCATGCCTGGTCACTGACATATTTGCCTTTCAGTAGTGGCAAAAACAGAGGTCCTGGACCAAGTGCAAAGGCAGTAGTGAGTATTCATGGTTTTATTCTTAGCTGGATTTTCTACTTTCAACTATTTGACCTTCCTGAAATTTCTGTTTGATACTCAACCAATTTGAATAATTAGTATACCTTTTCTGAGAACGAACACCAGGGTAGAATTCTGCTGTTTGGAAGGAGGAACCATAATGCCATGAGCAGTGCTGGCAGAGCACACACTTGAAAAGCAACACAGGACTGGAGAGAAGACTCATTGGTCAGTGATGAGGGCCTGAGTTTTCATCTGCAGCATCTAAGAAAAGGTAAGCATTGTGGTGGCATAACTATGATTCCAAGGCTCGGGAGGGTTAGGGTTAGTAATGGTTAAGTTTGTCAACTTGACCTGTGTAATAATCCACAGTAATCTTGGGTGGGTCTCTGAGTTTGTCTGCAGAAAGGATTGACAAATTCCTTTTGGGATTTTGGAGAAGGGAGGAGGTCCCTTCTCCAGAGTGAGCCCTTCTCCCCAGTGCGTGGGCCTTCCAAGGGGACTAAATATAAGGAAGCTTGAGGGGAAGGGAAGCTCTTCTTCCTTCCTCCCTTGGCTGCTGGTGCTTGTTTGTGAATTGCACTCACCTCCTGCTTTCCTACCCTTCCTGGACATGAGAACTCAGTTTTCTTGGCCTCACATCGTGGACTGAAGAGCAGCCGCTCTCCAGGGAGCCATCAAGCCTTCTGGGCTGGATTGGGACTGCTGAAGCCTCCAGCCACGTGGACTGAACAACTACTGGTTTCTTCACCTGTGGGCCTGCAGACTGCTATTGTTGGACTGTCGCAAGCTACCCCAATAAATTCCGTTTTACTACAATCCATTCTATCAATTCTGTTTCCTCTAGAGAACCTTGACTAACACAGGAGGTGAAGACAGGAGGATCCCTGGGGCTTGCTGGCCAGCCAGTCCAGCCAAATCTGTGAGTTCCAGGTTTAGTGAGAGACCCTGTTACAAAATAAAGGGGGGGAGTGACAGACAGCTGGTGTTGCCATTTGATCTCCACATGCACACAGACACATGCCCACATGCATATGAACACATATATACATACACACATGTAACACACATGCAAAAAACGTACAAAAAAAGTATAAGTTGGAGAGATGGCTCAGTGGTTAAAAGCACTTGCTTGCAAAGCCTGATGGCCTTGGTTTGATTCCCCAGTACCCACATAAAGCCTGATGCACAAAGTGGCACACGTGTCTGGAGTTTGCAGTTGCAAGAGGTGCACACACATTTTCTCTTTCTCCTTGCAAATAATTTATTTTTATTTTATAAAAGTAAAGCATATTGAGTTTTGAAAAGACCAAGGAACTAACATTCCTATAAGGGTTTGTGTAGAGGTGACTGTGAGCCTTTCTCTGGAACTTGGTATCTATCTCAAATGCATGTCAAAGAACGGCTGTTACGTTACTACACTTGAATCATGATTCCAAACTGGTAAAAATCAAGTACAGTAGAATCTATGTTGGTTTGTTGAAATCCTTCTGAGATCTCAAGAAATAATGATTCTAAACTTGTCTAAGGTGTTAACTCTAGGCTCCAAAGCTTGCTTTAAAGCTCAAAGTGACAGGATTAAGGGACAACGCCATTTCTGTTGTTACCTCTCCTACTCTTTCTTGCTGGTGAAGAGCCATGTCCCCCACCCACACATCTGGGCTGGAGTTGCAGAATCAAAGCTCCACAGCTGGTTTGGGCTGCAGCGTGGAGCATTCCTTGGGAATGAGAGGGTGCGAGGCTTCCTGGCCCAGTGACTCTCAAATAAGCTCCCTGGATTCCCACACCATCATCACCCTGGAAGTTAGACATGGAATTCTCAGTCTCCACATTCATGAAGGAAATCTTCAGATGGTGCCCCTGTGGTAGTGGTTTTGTCCACTTGACAGACAGCACTTAGAATCACCATGGAAACAAGCCTCTGGGAAATGTCTGAGGGATTGCCTAGGTTAGACTACCTGAGATGGGAGGAACATTCCATGGGCTTCTGTCCCAGATTGAACAGAAAGGAGAACTCAAGCTGAGCAGCAGCATTCATCACTGTCTAGGTCCTGACTGAGAGAGAACACCACGTGAGCTCCTGCCACCATACCTTCTTGGAAGCTAAAAGAAGCTCTTCCTCCCCTACCTAACTTTTGTCAGGGATTTCTTTCTAGAAATGAGAAAGGTAATTAACACAGCCCTCAGTCCCATTCTGCAAAAGTCCCCAGTAGTTCTGATGCATATTCACATTTGAGAAGCATGTGCTTCAGCAGACTAAGTGACAATCTACCTGGGAGAAGTGAACAGGAAGACGAACCTTCTTGACACGTCCCAGAGCATTCGAGTTCTTCCCTACAGCTAGCCTAATTTTCATGTGGTTGGAATTCTTTTCTACTAGGAAGACAAGTACTAAAATCTAAAACAGAAGTAACTTTTCATGGGACCACCAGATATTAAGGACCCTTTAATCTTCTCAGAAAAGAAAAAAAAAGAAGGTCCCAGTATACCAGGCTGGCTTTGAAATCACTGGGTAGCTGAGAATGACCTTGAACTCCTGATATTCCAGAGTGCTGGGATTATAAACATGCATTACCAGGCAAGTATATGCAATGCCAGGAATCAAACCCAGGGTTTACTGTTCATTCTAGACAAGAACTTTACCAATGGAGCCCCATCTCCAGCCCCTTTCTAACCTTCATAGTCTCTTTAACATTTGTAGAATAAAATATTACCTCATTTCACTGCTTAAATGAATTGAAAACATGGCCTGAAATTGAAACAGAGAAACAATGCCACGAAACTAAAGTTTTAAAATATCCTACCTAAGTTGTACGATACGATATAAAATAGACTTTCTTTTAAAAATAAAAATTTAGGGGTCCTTGTTAGGTATTTTCATTCCTCCTCACCCCTGTTGTTTTTGCTTTGAAAAAGTTTTAGTTCGTTGTAAGGTCACCATAATTAACATATATCGAATTAAACATTCAGATCCTCATTTGTCCTATTAAATAAGAACTGACCAGATGGATATTCCTCTTCACTCTCTCCTAAGCAGGTTTTAGGCAATTAAAAATGATTATTTTTACTACATATTTTATGTATCAGCCAGATGTTACCTGTGGTCATTTCTGGAAAGATCAGTTGGTGGTGTTATAAAGTACCTATTTTCTTTTAGGAAGCAAAATTTCTGAGCCCAATCAGAAAAATAAATGTAGAACCCGATTTTACTTTATATATTTTCTTCCTAGTGCAAAAAGGGCCCAATATTTCATTGCCTTTGCAGGTTAGACCTATTCAAATTCTGCCTTCTTTATACTTTTGCATTGGGGCCATTTATGTTGGATCAAAAAAATGAAAAATAAATAAAAGCTGTCATGTTGATGGAAGAAAAGTGAGCGTCGATTTCTCTCTATCCTGCAAAAGTAAGTTGATTTCTCCAAAGAACTGATTTGGTGTCTCTAGGTTTGATTGTTGCAAGCCCTCTAGGTATGACATAGCATGTCTTTTGCCATCAGGACAGGGACATTGATCAGTGTGTGGATACAGTTACAGATATCTGCAACAAGTCTACCTTTTCTTCTGTATGAATGTGCACGGTGTATGTGTATGTGTGGGTACACGTTTATGTGTGTGCCCGCCCACATAGGTTTTTGCATATTTTTTAAGTCAAAGGATGACATTAGTGCCTTCTTCAATATCCACCTTACTTTTTTGAGACATAATCTGTCACTTGACCCCAGAACTCATCAATTTGGCTAGATTAGCTAACCAATAACAGGCATCCTCTCGTCTCTGCCTCCCCCAAACTGGAATTACAGGTGCATGTACTATGACTGGCTTTTACATGGGTGCTGGGAATCCAAGCTCACATCCCCATTCTTCTGTGGTAAGCACTTTACTGCCTGAGCCATCTCTCCAGTCCTCAGAAGTCCCACTTTTACACTGGTCTCCTGACCTGTACAAAAGTTCATGTAAGCTAACTCATCTGAATTTCTCATTAGTGTTGAAATGATCCAGAACGAGGCAAAGAATATGTAATTATAAAATTGGCTTGTGATTACACAAGCCATTTTCTCGCTATGTGTACACAAATTAGAATTCAAGCAGGTCTTTCTTTTCTCCTGAAATAAAACATCCAACCTTTAAAAAATTCTGATCTAAAGGTCACCTGATATTATGAAACCCTAACAGGTTTTAGACCATCAACTACACTACCACCTTATCACACAGGGTACTCAGTCTTTAAAACACTTTTTATACACATGATAGCACATGCCTTTAATCCCAGCACTTGTAGGGCAGAGGTAGGAGGTTCCCTGAGTTTGAGGCCAGTTGAGAATTACAGAGTGAGTTTCAAGTCAGCCTGGAATGGAGTGAGACCCTACCTCAAATACATAGAATATATATTAGAAAACTAGACAAATATGGGTCTCGAAAATGACAAACATAATTTCATATAGCAGAGTCCATCAGACAACAAGCAGGAGAATGTCAGCTGCCATAATGGTTAATCACAATTGCCAACTTTGTTGGATCTAGAATCACCCAGGAGACACATCTTTAGGCATCTGTGAGGAAGTTTCTAAGTTAATTGATATAGGAAGCCCCACCCTAAAATGTGACTGGCACCATTCTACCGTGAAGTCCTGGACTGAATTTTTTAAAAAGAAAGCTTGGCTGGAAAGATGGCTCAGCAGTTAAGGCACTTGTCTACAAAGCCTCAAATCCCCAGTACCCACATCAAGCCAGATGCACAAAGTGGTCTATACATCTGGAGTTCACTTGCAGTGGCTAGAGGCCCTAGCATGCCCATTGTGTCTCTCCTTACAAATAAAAACATTTAAAACAAGAAAGCAAGCTAAGTGGTAGCATTCATCTCTCTGTTTCCTGGCTAGATGCAATGCAACAGCCTCCTCTATGTCTTCCCTGCCTGTTTCCCCTTGAAACAGAAGTAAGAATAAGCCCATGCTCTTCTAAGCTGCTTGGCGGGTATCTGATCCCAGAACAGGATAAGTAACAGACAATGGATATGTCTTGGTGAGATAGTTCATTGTGTGGTAGGGATGTAGGTTCTAGCCTCATTTTCTACCTTTTATATGACTTGCTCTGAGCTTCTTTTTTTTTTTGTACAAAATGACAAGGTTTAAGTAGAATATTCTCTGATGCTCCTTTAAGTCTCAGAAATTATAGGACTGATTAAGAACAGCTTTAAGGCCTGATATGCTATTCTGAACCACAACAGTTTTGAGGACGGTTCTTTCTGCTAGAATATTTAAACACAAAATCCAGCCATTAAAATTTTCTGATTGTATGAAGCATCTGCCCCCAACATTCTGAACTAAATGAATCTGCTGGTTATAAGTCAGGTGAACGACTTCTTCCTCTTGTGTTTGAGTAACAATCAACATCAGCCAAGACGCCCCCATTAACATCAGCCGTAAGACGGGAGCCAGGTAAGGGGCATATTCCTGATGAGGAGGAGCTCCATAGACCCCGGAATAGACTGTGCCTCAAAATATCTAACACTATTTACTTTTGGATGAGGTCACACTCATCAGCTTCTAATAGGTTTCAGGGACTGGCCAGTCTTAATTTCCAATATGCATCTATAATTGTCCACAGAGGTCAATTTCAGTGGATGCCTCATATAAATTAAAATTGAAGATAATGATGCCTGTTCACTTGATCAACTAAAATGACCAGCTGGGTTTAATGGGAGGAAAACAGAAACCCCAGTGAAATTAGAATAGCTTCAAAGGTGATAGGATGTAATTATTTTTCTGTAATGTTTCTTCTCCAAAGGTGACTAACCATTGCACTTGTGAGCACACGGACCAGCATAAGCATAATACCAAGTTGGATGCGGCATTCAGAACCAAGGATCATATCCAAAGGCAGAAGCCAAGAATCAGCCTTCTAAGGCGCTGGGGGAAGTAGGTTTTCTTTCTGTTTTTTTGTTTGTTTCCTTTGCAGTTAGAGAGGTGCTTTGAGGGAATTTGCTTAATTGACTCCCGAGAGGCAAACTCTAATGTAGATGATTGGTACAAAGTGTTTTCTCTTTCTAGCTATAAGCCATTTTCTTAGATTTGTTCTAATCATCCATGGGGTGTTGTAATTTTAGATCTGAAAGAACTTTTGTGTCCTCTGCTCTCAGCCCTAATTTCACAGAGGAGGAATTGGGGGGCAAAATATGTGAACCGACTAAGAAGTTCTAGAACAGTGAGAAAGAGGCAGTGACTGGGCTAGACCTTGGCAGACAAGCCACTCTGATCAGCCCAGGATGCTGCTGCTGAGTATCTGTAGAGTTGTTCGTGGAGTAATAAGACTCACTTGATGAAAGCTTACAAAGCCTAGCTTCTAAAGCATTCATGGTAGAGGAGTCAGCAAGCACAAAAGCTGGGGGGGGGGCCAGCCAGGAACTCACAGAGTATAAAGCCAATTAACAGTCCCCACAGCTGGGGGGTGATCTCTGCTCATGTCCCTAGCTGTGTGACAGTGACCCACAGGGGAGACAGAATACTCTGCATCCAGGCTCCAGGTTGAGCTTGATTCTCTCTCTCTGGTTCAGAGGATCAAACCCAGGGCCTCACACATGCTTGACAAGCACTTGCTACATCCCCAAACCTGGATTTTTGATTTTGCTAATCTCCAGTAACCTTTGGGAGGTTGCTTAAATTCTGCTCCTCCGTCCCACTTCCAACTACTGAAAGGACAGAAAGCCTTCATCTACTCACCTTAGATTTAGAATGACAGGGACTGAGTAAGGGTGAAACGGAAGATATAGAAGATGTTAGCACACACAAGGTGCTAGATTAATGCTTGCTGCTTTGCTTTACTCACTATATCAGAAAATACTGAGTTTCAAGATACACACATAAATATTATTCATCATTGTTCTGCGGGTTTTTTTAAAATCTGAATATATTCCCAAGGAATTTACTATTCAGGGAATTACTGATAAAATTTCTTTATATGCTCAATGAATAACTCTTCAATATGTAATGTTTTTATTTAAATTGTTTTTGTTTTCAAAAAATAACAGCCAGGTCAGGTGGGGTGCATGCCTGTAATCCCAGAACATTGGTGGCTGAGGTTGGAGGGTTTCAAAATTCAGGCCAGCCGGGCATGGTGGCGCACGCCTTTAATCCCAGCACTCGGGATACAGAGGTAGGAGGATTGCCCTGAGTTCAAGGCCACCCTGAGACTACACAGTGAATTCCAGGTCAGCCTGGACTAGAGCGAGACCATATCTCGAAAAACAAAACAAACAAACAAACAAACAAACAAAAGTTCAGGCCAGGCTAGACTACACAAAGACTCTGTTGTCAGAAAATAAGTCTAACTTAAAAACCAACACAGGGACTTCTGTATTTAAAGAATTCTATGGTATTGACAGTGCCACATGACAATGTCAGAAGTCTCATTAGCAAAACAATTAATAAAAGAGCCAGTCAGTGGATTCCCAGGATAGGAAATCAGTGCTGGGCCAGTGGCTCCTCCAGTCCTTGTCAGCAGCTAAGGGAAGTTGTGTTTTCTTCCGCTGGAGCACACTTCTTGGGTGGCTTCACTTGTTTTTCCCTTAGAATCTGATGCAGTCCAAGCATGCAGGAACACTTCACTCAGAGTGTTTAGGGGAAAACTTTAACAAAGAGTAAATACTACATGTAGATCTCTGATCACTGAGACCATTTCAGATGTTTCTGGAATGAGTACTATGTGTGGATTAGTTTGATTTTATTTTCTTTTTATTCTTTGAGTTTAGTGGAAAATTTAAGGTGAAAAGTCAGTCACCTACCCCTTTATTCTTAAATTACATAATCTTAGAAATTATGCAAAAAATCATTTTTATTGTTGCAAAGAATTTTTCTCTGGGGCTGACTGCTGCTTTAAGACATTGGAAGGTCATGGTAAGCTGCATGTCTTCCGGTCACGTGATGGTATATCTATGAGGAAAATCAGAGTTTTATTCATTAATAGTTATAATTGTACTGTCACATAATTACCTCAGGTAACACATTAGCCATTACGGTCTCTAGCCAGCCCACTTCAAGGAGAGGAGAAGGTGGGTCACAGGGCATTTTCACCTCAAGTTCACTGCTTTGTCAAAACCCAAGGACAATGGCTTACTGCTCACCTGCCTCTCGATGTCGGAGAGGAGAGAGCTGGCACCTATCCGAAAGAGTTCGGGGGTCAGCCACTCATGGCCCAGCTCCTCCTTTACAAGCGACAGCCAGGCCAGGGAGTCCTTAGCAGTGCGGATGCCTCCTGCGGGCTTAAAGCCAACCTGAGGGAGAACAGGACAAGAACAGGACAATGGCTATTATTGCTGGATTGCTTTTTTCAATATAAAAACATGGCACTGTGTGCAAACAGTCTTTAGTCTTTCATTCTTAGTCTTTTTCAATTAATCCAGGAAAAGCACTTACTTAAATGCCCCCACCCGGAGTCTTACCCAATCACACTACAAAATAGCTTTTCAAGATTAATGGGAAGAAGGTCCCTGCTTCCCAGGGAAACTAATGAGGGCTACTCCTGCTCATTAACATCTCACATCATAAACCTCAATGGTTTACACTATCTTCGAAGCTGGAGAATCCAAGAAAGAATGTCAATAAATAGGAAAACATATCAAGAGCGTATTCATTCTGTGTTTCGACAAAGAGCCTAGAGTCACTTTTAAGCCATTTCCTTGAGGTTCAAAGTGGATGTGTGTGTAAAATAAGAGGATTCGTTAGCCACGGTCGGTCACCTTAACCAAATTGTAGTTACCCAGCAAGGAAAGATGACAATTGCTTTAATCAAGTTAATTGAAGGAGGGTTTCATTCCCCCTGAGGTCATATATAAAAGCAGACAGATCAGTAACATTAGTGAAAGACAAAGATAATGTAGGGCCCTTCGTACTTCAGACGAATAGTCTGATTCAGTCGGTCTGTGATGTTTCTAAATGGTGTCGAGTCCCTCAGGAAGCTGCTGGACGTTGCTCTTGACTTGTTCCAGGAATTCAACCATCCAGAGAAGAGAATTTATAGAGAAAACCCATCAAACCATACCTTCGCCCAAACACTGCAGTTCTAGTTATTTTGTCACTCCAAGTTTGGTTTTACCAAGCAGGAACCCCTCATAGGAACCTGACCTCTAAGACACCCAGTTCTTAATTCCTTTCAATCCTACCTTGGGATGTCCCATAATGCGCCTTCCTCTCTACTCAGTTCAACATGTTTTAAACATGTTAGTTATTCCTTTTAAAAATATTTTATTTATTTATTTGCAAGGAGAAAGAAAGAGAGAGGAAGAGGGAGAGGAAGAGAGAATAAGCATTCCAGGGCCTCTAGCTGCTGCAAATGAACTCCAGATGCATGTGTCACTTGGCATATCTGATTGTATGTGGGCACTGGGGAATCAAACCCAGGTCGTTAGGCTTTGCAGGCAAGCGCCTTAATGGCTGAGCTCTCTCTCCATGTTCTACATTTTAGTCTAGATCTTCATCTGCTCTCACGGACCAGCACAGTCTGCTGCCTCAATCATGAACACCACGGGTGCAAGGCAGGGCTTGTTGAGAAGAGGTAACTAAGTGCCTAAATAAACATCAATTAGCTGATAGTAGCGGGCTTGCTAATCAGAGTCAGGTGGGGCTGCGTAGAGATTTTCTACGTCATTCAGTGGTCGTCAGCAACTGTGTCTGGCAGTGTTTTCAAAGACAGGCTCTTGCACAAGTTAACCTTCTTTCTTTAAGGGAGTGAATATGGAAAATATGAATCTGTAATGAAATCAGTTATGAAATATTAAACCTCTGCTTCTCAGGAGTGACACTAATCAGGCTCTGGGAGGTGGCCCACCACACTGTGAAACATGGCCTCCAACAATGAGCTGTCACAATCTCTGGGCGGTGTGACAACAGTCAGGCTGTGCCTGATCTGATGGTGCATATATGTACACAGGCACGTAGACATCCCCTCCGTTTGAGTGGAATGTGAGTCAACGAATAGTATTTGACTTGTACTGATTCTTTACCTTTACCCAACCAAGTAAAGAATCAATACAGGCCGGGAGTGGTGACACACGCCATTAATCCCAGCACTCAGGAGGCAGAGGCAGGAGGATTGCTGTGAGTTCAAGGCCAGCCTGGAGCTGCAGAGTGAGTGCCAGGTTGGCCTGGGCTAGAGTGAGACCCTACTTCACAAAAAACCAACCAAACAATCAATATAGTCAAAAGGAAAAGATGTAGGCCTGGGGAGACGGCTGAACCCAGAGTGCTCTTCGTGCAAGTGTGAACATCTGAGCTTGTACCTCCAGAATCCATATAAAAGCCAGATACTCAAGTGGTTGTCTGGAATGCAGGTGCACTTAAAGTGAGAAAAGGGAGGCAAGACAGGAGAACCCACCAGACACTATGCGGCCAGTTAGCCTGGGGAACAGAGCAGTGAACAACAGATCTTGTCTCAGCGGAGCTGGAAAGGCAAGGACCCAACTCCCCAAAGTCCTCCTCTGTCCACCAAATGCATACTATGGTTTGTGTGTACTTGCACACACACGAAAACACACATACACACACACACACACACACACACACACACAAGAAAAGAAAAAGCAAAGAAAAAAGGATGTAAAGACAGCAAAATGCCCCGTTGAGATCTGGTCTTGAGTACTGAGCACTTAAAACATTCTCTGAGATTCCTTCTTGCTATCCAGAGCTCTCCTGGGAAGGGACTTGTTCCTAGTTATCTCTGCAGCATCAATACAGGTCAACATAGCACACGGTTAACTATTCAATAGGTGTTTCCATGGCTCCCCAATGGCTTGTTTAAACCCAGAAAATAGAGCTTATGAAACAGATATGGGAGAAATCCCCCATACCCAGGCTTGCCAGGATGAGGAGCCCAGGTACCCATACTTATAACAAGCTTCATGTCTGATTCTGAAGTTCTTTGGCTGAAAATGACAACCACTTTCTAGTGAGGCATGGCATTTCCAATGTGGGAAAAATATACTTCCCATTTTATTGCTTTTCTTTTTTTTTTTTTAAAGGCTTCTTTGGCTCATTGCAGAAAGACCACCGAGCAGAGGCTTCAGGCTGCAGCAGCCGTTGTCTGTAGGTCAGAAGAGAGATGTCTTCCTATTTGTACTGAAGATGTGAGGCTATTTAGAGGGCAGAAATTCTGGAAGGAGTTTATTGCCTTTCACAGCCAATCCATTCCACATTAAGTCTCTGATTCCAAATAAATGGAAGCTTACAGACCTATAAAGTCATCACACTTACCAACCCTAAGTGCAGAGGCCTTTGTTTGAGGGTGAGGTCCTACTCAGCTGAAATCAAGAGGTTAGCTTTTAAAAGCTACAACCACACATGGACTCATACACACACACTCACATACAATACACACAACTATCTTTCTCTTCAATGATGCAAAATAATTTTTTGATAACTTACAGACAAGGAATAAAAAGGGAAAATCCAAATTCATTGTTTAAAAACACCTCATACACATTTTTCCTTTTAACTTCATGTTTCAAAAAATATGTAGTATTTTTCAAAAAGCTGACAAAAGCTAGCACATACCCTCCTTAGCTTAACAGTCTTCGAAAGAGCACGTCCAACTGCCATAAAACGCAAAAATGGATATTTAATTCAAGAGCTATAGAACGTCTAGCTACCTTTTCCCTGCTGTTTCGCAGCATTTCATTATTTTGTTTAATAAGTTCATCTCCTCGAGAATTTTCTCTTCACCTCATATTATTAAAAGTAATAAGTTTTTCTGGACCGGGGGTTTCCCAACAGAAAAACCAATTTATGTGTGTCCTTCAATAATGACAGGAAAAGATTATTTCCCATTATATTGCATACTTTTCATATCACCACCACAGCTTATCATTCAATAAATGTTACTCTGCAATTCTTTCCCTTCCTCAAGGAAGTTTAATTTTTGCATTAACCTGTTTTCACCAGCCAACGCCTTGCCAGAAAGCCTCTATGGCACAGCAGAATTAGTTCGTTAAAGAACCCATTTAGGAATCTCTTGTCAGTGATAAAATTGTCTTCGGTTAATAAAAGGGCATAAAGTGAGTGTACATCTTGATCACACGTATGGACTCCACACTCACACTCACTCTGTTAATAGCACATTTTCCCCACAATGTATTCTTTTAGAATGAAAGGTAAATTAAACATTTATCTTAATAAAGGTAACTCGTGCACACTCTCTGCATATAAAGACGGTTATCATGTTGGCTGTGACAAGCATTATAAATAACATTATCTTTACTCTGAAGAAAAGATTTGCTGGTAGTAACATACCTTGTTTCCAGTTTTCCAGAAGAAATCTCTAATGGCCCGTAGCATTACTATGGCTACTGGGAAGGTGGCATTTATCGTTTCTTTTCCAGTAGATGTCTTAATAAAGTCTGATCCTAAAACAAAAGCAAGAAAAAAATCTATGTTAATTAAAAACTTTTCACACCTGAAAGAAATGAGTTATGTACATTTTTTTCTTGAGAAACACTATTTTTTACTTATTCGAAAAGCTAAAATGAAAATCTATGTTTAAAATAATTCTGTTTATAATTTTGTTTTTCCTTACCATCACATAAATTAAATTAGGTACTCAATGGATTTTCACTGACCTTTGATACCCTGGACTCCATATTTCGACACTACCAATTAAAATCAAGTTAGTTTATTTAATGCATAGCTGAAATGGATAAAAACAATTTTATGCTCTGTGCTTAATCACGGATCACGATACTTTGGTACAGAAGTGGAGTGCCTGCCCATGTCCCCCTCATTTCCTCCAGCTTGATGGAAAAAGCACTCAGTGAGGTTGGAACAACCCAGGAACGGCCTTGAACTGATTTCTCTTGCCTTTGTTCATTAACAACACACTGTGTCTTCCAACCAGATTAGGATTTCCATGAGCGAGACCATGCTGCCTCAGCTTGCAAATGTTTTAAACAAGTTCCTTCTCTCAACTCTGTCTTAAATCTACGTATGTAATTCACAAGAACAGTACAAGGAGCTGATGGACATGAAGTGATGCGCTGGGCGCATGTTCTATATGTTGTAAACTCGGGCGCTTCACATGGGTCTGGTTGGTCAGTCCTCAGGACAATTACTCAGTACTAATACGAGCTCCATCTTTAAAGAAGAAATTGAAGCATAGGAAAATGGGAAACTTCTTGATGTCATATAGCATGGGGTGTTTTGTGTGGAATTTCAGCCAAAGCAATCCGGCTTAGGTAGGTTACAGATGACCCCAGGACACTTACTGGGACCACACAGAATCTATCTGTCATATGGCACGTCACCAAGTAGTACTTAAAATGTGAACCGTTCACAGGCAGCATGGGACCAGAGAGAGAGAGAGAGAGAGAGAGAGAGAGAGAGAGAGAGAGAGAGAGAGAGAGAGAGAGAGAGAGAATGGGGGTCAACAAGTACAGGTAGAAAGGATCTGGTAGTCTGTTATAGTACAGTGACAAGAGATTATGATGATGGGACTAGTACCCAATGTATATATGCACAAAACACCACATGTTCGCCTCATAAATATACTCAATTTCTGTGTCAATTTAAATGAATTTACTTCTTAGAGGAAAAAATTGCAGACTCTTAGTCACTATAGCAGACCAAGTGAATCAGAATCTAACACACACACAGGAGGTTCCCTCCCACTCAATGACCAATTTCTGAGTCTCCCCACGTCCACTAACGAAAACAAGGACAGAAGAAAAGGAAGACGTAGCCAAAATCTCCCTCTACAGTGTCAGCTGCAAAAGACACTTCCACACCTCTTGTATGGGATGAATGCTTGAGAGAGACACACCTTTATTAAGCACATACAGACAGACATGGTGAAAATATCAGAACACCTGCAAGCCTGACTTCAAACCACACCTTCTAGGTGAGAAAGACATACGATGCACTAGCCATGGATCTGGTTTCTAGATCCAGCTCTCATAGTTACCTGGAACATTCTAGCTCATCACTTTCCTTGTTTATGAAATAAATCTCAGAAACCTTGATCTGTTCCATGAGTTACACAAGGTATCAAAAGAGGCAGTCTGTGTGAAATCGCCCCCAAACTCCTCAAGGTTGATACGAACACAGCTGACACGAAAGCCTTAGGTACGTTGCTGGAGCAGGTTTTAGCTGTAGCCCTAGAAGGCTGTACGCAGAGCTCATGGGTCATTCCAAGGGGAGCTCAGAAGACCAGAATGCTGATAGAAATGCAGACAGGAAACACACGATGTCTCAGAAAAGAACAACGACTCTACCAGGAATCAGGCTGGGGCCATTCTTTTTTGTTTGTTTGTTTTTTTCAAGGTAGGGTCTCGCTCTAGTCCAGGCTGACCTGGAATTCACTATGTAGTCTCAGGGTGGCCTTGAACTCACGGCAATCCTCCTACCTGCCTCCTGAGTGCTGGGATTAGAGGTGTGCGCCACCACGCCTGGCTAAGGGGCCATTCTTGATATACTCTGGCAAAGAATCTATGTTCTGCCCAATCTCACTCCTGAAAATGTGAATAAGGCTGAATTCAAAAGTAATGGATTATTTTTTGTGTGGGGGAGAAATTTCAAGACAGAGCAACAACCATTTAGATTTCAAAACTACTTTCTGTAGTTTTTGTTTTCAATTCCATTGGTCTCTGTTCAAGTGCCGATTACCTTTCTTCTTTTATTCAGCTCATGTTATCTTTCCTCTACTTTCCAATTATTTATCTTGAACAATTCTTCCCTAGCAAATACATCTTATAGTCACCTGCATGTTGCTGGGATAAAGCACCCAACCAAAAACAGCTGACGGGAGGAAAGTGTTTATTTTGGCTTACAGTCTTGAGGGGAAACTTCACGAAGACATCGGAAAGCATGGCATGAGCAGAGGCTGGGCATCACCTCTGCCACAGCAGGTAGACAACAGCATCCAGAGTGAGCTGAGCTCGGGCAAGGGGGAGCCAGCCTCCAATGACACACCTCCACCAGCAAGGCTCTACCTCCCAAATGGATATCAGCTGGGGACCAAGCATTCAGAACACATGCATTTATGGGGGACACCCAAATCAAACACCACTGTAAATGCTGTAAGTACCCAGTGCTTTTAAAGCACGCACAAATCGTAATTTTGATAATTTACATTTTCAAAGTGCTTTTAATTTCTCAAAACAATGCTGCCCAGTTTCCAAATATTTGGGAATTATTTCTGCTATCTTTTGGTTAGATTTCTAGGTTAGTTCTACTGTCCTTGAGGACACACTTCCTTTTGGTGTTAGTATATATTTTATGAGTCATGATGGCCTGTAGTAATGAGTGTTCCATGTGAACTTGCGTATGCATTTGCACATTGTTAGAGCCCATAAATGCCAACTTGATCATTTGAAGGACAGTATTATTCGGGTCACTCATACCTTGCTGATATTTGGCCTGCTTGAGCTATTACTTACTGAAAAAGGGGGCTTTGAGTCTCCAGCTGTAACAGATTTTTTTTCTTTTTCAGCAACAGGCTCTTACTTTTTAGTTCAGCTAACCAAGTGCTTTGGCAATGGCCTGCATTGTTTTTTGGGACCTTATGGGACTCCCTGACCAACAGCTAATTTTGTTTCACATATTTTGATGCTCTGTTACTGGGTACAGACTTACGTCTGGTGGCTCTGCCTCGCTGAGGAAATGGCCCACTGCCGTTATGTATGACATGTTTTGAATATGATCCTGGAGTCTATTCTGGGTGGACTTACTATAGCTCCTCCTACGTGTGAGCATGTATAACATGTTTTCTTGCACATGTGTGTGTAGTGTGCATGCACATATACAAGTTGGTGGGGGGCACACATGTGTGTCCAGGTGCAAATGCATGTGTGTGGAGGCCAGATGTCAATGTTGGGTGTCTTCACTTCAATCACCTTATTTATTGAGAGTCTTTCAGTGAACCTGAGATTCAACAGTTTGGTGAGACTAGCCAGTCAGCTACTCTGGGGGATCCTCTTGTCTCTGCCTCCCCAGTGCTAGGATTACAGTCACATATGCTGGGTAGAAGATCTGGACTCAAGCTCTCGTGCTTGTGTGACCCACTGAGCCCTCACCCAGCCCTGGTATCTGTCTCCAACCCTTTACTTCTAACCTTCCGAGTCGTTAAAGCGGATTTCTTATAAACAACATATGGTAGGGCTTGCGTTTTTTATAATCTTCGCTTAATTGGTATATTTAACCATTAACATTTAAAGTGATTATTGATTTTGCTAGATTAATACCCACCATGTTTATAACTCTTTTATCCATTGCATTTTTCCTTTGTTAATTTTTATATCTCTTCTTTTGTCTTCTCTGACTTCTTTGAGCTTTTTATGATTCCATTTTAATCTCTTTTTCATAGTAATTACACTTCTTTACATGCTTTTTTAGGTTGCCTTAGAATGTTTGATGTATATTTTCAGCTAATCTAAATTCACCTTCAAATAGCACAATACTACCACATTGGCTCTGCAAATATCTTTGTGTGTGTGTGTGTGTGTGTGTGTGTGTGTGTGTGTGTGAGTGTGTACAGGTGCCCATGAACCACTCCTCACACGTGGAAGTCCAAGGACAACCTCGAGTGCTGTCCTTGACTTGTACCTTGTTTGAGGCACCATCTTTTTGCTGTTGGTCACTGAGTTCACTAGGGTAGCTTCTGGAATATTCTTCTGTGTCTGGATCCTATCTTAATGTAGGAAGACTGGGATTACAGGTGCGCACTGCTAACACGTCTGGTTGTTTGTGGGTTCTGAATTCATGTCCTCACACCTGCATCCATGGAGTGGTTTAGTGTTTTGCTAACTCGTTTCTCTGATCTTACACTGTGGTCATTCACTCAATCATGTGATATAATCACCAGGTGTTATTTTACTACTTAATAGTTACTGTTTATATAAATTTCAAAAGAAAAACTTCAGAGCTTATAAGATCGATGCCATTTTCTTTCTTCCTTAAGGACTTTCTCTTAACATTTCTTAAAGGCCAGGACTCTAGCAGTGACTCCCTAGCTAGACTTTGTCCAAGTTCAATTTAGAAGGATAATTTCAGTAGACACAGGGGCCTACACTGCTTGGGTTTCCCTTCAAAAGCCTTTTCTAGTTGTTTGTGAGGGTGGGGGGGAGCATGTGCGTGTGTGATGCAGGCTTCTGTGTCAGTCAGAGGTCAATGTTAAATGTCTTCCCTAGTTGTGACTCTCTTTGCTGAGCCCAGAGATCACCAGTTCATCCAGACTAGCTATCCCGTGAGCCCTAGGGACCCTCCTGTCTCCACCTCCCCAGCACTGGGATTACATGTGTGTGCTGCTGTGTCTGGCTTCGACATGGTGCCGTAGATTCTCATGTTTGGGTGATTCACCCACTGAGCTACCACCCAGTTCCCTTTAAGTGCTGTTACGAATTTCACTTTGTTCATGTCTGCTGATATTTCTGACAGAAATCCATCGAAGTTATTTCCTTTCTCTTCAGTAGATAAGGTGTTTTCTTCTCTAACTTTTTTCACGATGTCTTCTTTGTCTTTGACTTTCTTCAATGTGAGTAATGGCTTATCTAAGTGCAGTTTCTTTTTTTAATCTTCTTTAAAGATTAAAGAAGCTTCCTGGGTCTGTGGTTTAGTATCTGCAGTTAGTTCTGGAAAGATACTACACTTTCTTGACATTGGTTCCCATCCCTCTATAACTTTTTTTCTACCTGTATTCCACTTACACATGTATTACTTTTCCTTGCCAACCCACCAATATGCCAATGTACCCACAAATTCAGGGTACCCCTGATTCTTGTCTTGAGAGCTCCCTCCATGAGTGGGAAAGGCCCATGGGGGAGAAGTCACTCACCTCAGCTGCCAGAACCTGGAGGGTCAGGAGTCTGCTCTGGACAGCTGAGAACAATTTGCCTTCTCCTGGTCTATAAAGCTCCTGGTAGTATTTCCTGTCTGCTGTCCCAGGAGAGCCATAGAGACAGCTGATTGGTCTGGGCTCAGGTTGGACAACCACAATGGCAGAAGACCTCCCACTCCATCCCCAGGGAGGGGCTCGGGTAAAGAAAGGTTAGGCTACAGGAGACTACAAAACAAGTGCAAGGACCTTAATTTCTGGGGCCCTGTCACCCTAGACTGCATCATAAAGATATCTGAAATTGTCCCAAAGTTTTTAGATGTTCGTTTCTTTTGTGGCTTTGTTGTTTTCTTCTTTACTGTTTAGTTTAGGAAGTTTCTGTTGACCTATTTTCATGGTCACTGATCCCCTCTCCCCTCCAGTCTACTGATGTTGAAGACATTCTTCATTTCTAGAACTTCAGATGGTTTTTACTTGTAGAATTTCCTTTTGGTTCCTGTCATAGTTTGATCCAGGTGTCCCCCACAAACAAATGAAAGTGTTCCGAGTGATCGATCTTCAGCTGATGGCAGTTTGGGTTTTACAACCTTTCTGGAGTTGTGTTGTTGGGGACGGGCTTATGGGGTTATAAGCCATATCCCCTTGCCAGTGTTTGGCACACCTTCCTGCTGCTGTTTGCAGTGCAGTGGCGGAGGTGATGTTCACCCTCTGCTCATGCCATCGTTTTCCCTGCTAGGATGGAGTCTCCCCTCAAGTCTGTAAACCAAATAAACCCAATCCTTCACATAAGCTGCTTCTGTTTTGGTTCTTTCTGCGCAGCAACCAGAAAGCTGACTGCAATAATTCCTTTTCAGAGTTTCTCTCTCTCTGATTATATATCTCTATTCCTTTGTGTTAGCCATTTTTTCCAGTAAAATCATTTGAGCCATTGTTATGTTAGATTCTCTGTCTGATAATTCCATCATCCAGGCTGTATCTGAATCCACTCTTATTCTATCTGTCTGTAGGACGTGGTATTGTGGGGAGAGTGGTCCTTCCGTTCCTTTCACTTCCTCTTCTTCCCTTCCACTCTTCTCCTCTCCTTCCTTCCCTTTCCGTGCATCTTCTCTCTTGCCCTCCCTCCCTCTCTCCCTGCTTCTCTCTGTCTCTCAATCTCTCTTTCTTCCTTCCTTCCTTCCTTCCTTCCTTCCTTCCTTCCTTCCTTCCTTCCTTCTTTCTTTCTTTCTTTCTTTCTTTCTTTCTTTCTTTCTTTCTTTCTTTCTTTCTTTCTTTCTTTCTTTCTTTCTTTCTTTCTTTCTTCTTGTCGTTTTTTGTTTTCTGAGGTAGGGTCTTGCTCCAGCCCAGGCTGACCTGGAATTCACTATGCAGTCTCAGGGTGGCCTTGAACTCATGACGATCCTCCTACCTCTGACTCCCTAGTGCTGGGATTAAAGGCGTGAGCCACCACGTCCTGCTGTCTCCCCTCCTTTCTACTTTGCTGTGTTAAGAGCCACAGCAATAGGCATTCAGTGTGATGGTTTAAGTCTATATGCCTATGACTTGGTCTGTATTTAATGTCTGCTATAGCTGCCATAGTCCTTAAACTCTGATAGCACCTTATACACATATACACACTTGCTCTGGGCATCCCAAAAACTCCTGTTCAACAGCAGTCTAATGGCTCCACCTGCCTGGTGGTGTGGTGGTGATGGATGGAGGGGAATGCTATAGCCTAATGACTGTCAGTTTAGAGGCTCTGGGCCCCCAGAAATGTAATACTCACGAACCACACTTTGATGGGGTAGGAAAAGAAGAAGGGAAATGTTGTTATCCCAATTGGGAGAAGATTGCTTAACTCTTTTGTCCCAGAAAATAGGCTTTATTATGCGAAATATTCTAAGCATATTTCAGTGATTATTATCTTCCCCTTCTCCCCCTCAGAGCCAAGAAGGGACCTTTCTTAACTCTTCACGGTGACAACGTGGTGGAGCTCCCAGACAAAACAAACAAAACGGCAGAAGTCACCAGCACTCAGCATCTGTCCACACTGCTAGTTAAGTGTCCTTATTAGGTTTGGCTCTTGCAACGCAGGTAAGTAGCTCTCCTCTGCGACTCAACTTCATAAACTGAGAGGTGGCAGCTTGCCTAGTAAACTCAGTTCTTTGTAGCCTCTGGGAGAAGTCACTGCTTTTGAATTTATTCAGTAGTTTCCTGCTCTGAGAACAGAAGGGAAACTTCCAAGATCATCTCATGGCAAAGAAAACCTTTACATTAGCAAAGGATGCAAATGTAAGTCTTTACATATCAAGACTACCCTGTACTGTCTAGACATTAGCTATGGGCTCAAATACCGATGCAGAGGGTCTGTAACTTATTCTGGACTTATGTCAAGTAAATGTGATGGTCAAAAGAAATGGAAAGGTTGAACTTGATCCCTTTAACAAGAATAAGACAGGGAGGAGTAATGGAAGAGCTGGAATTTGCTAAGATAATGAAGAACATATAAAACTTAAAGAGAGGGCTGGAGAGATGACTCAGTGGTTAAAGGCACTTGCTTGTAAAGTCTAACAGCCCAGGTTTGATTCCCCACATAAAGCCAGATGTACAAAGTGGCACATGCATCAGGAATTTACAATGGCAGAAGGCGCTGGTGTGCCCACTTTCTCACTCTCTCTCTACTGGCATATACATATATATACATATATATATAAAAGACCTTTAAGTATGAGAGGATACATAGAAGAGCCTCCCCATTAGAGAAGAGTATAAAAACATATATGCAGACAGTAAGCAGCATATATCTTATCCCTCCAGAACTATGTGGTTATATGCATGTGTGATTTATTTTATTTCAAAGTCTTATTTATGTGTAGGTGAAGGGTCAGAGTAGCTCCTGTGCTCGACCTTCTTTAAGACTTGCTGCATAAGTAGCTCTAGCACACAAGAGGCTTTACACAGGCACTGGGGAATTAAACATGGGTTAGCAGGCTTTGCAAGCAAGTGTCTTTGAAATGCTGAGCCATCTCCCCAGCTCCTGAATATATGTTGCAGAAAATGTAACTGTAGGCCTGGGGATATAGCTCTAGTTGACCACTTGCCTATTGTGTGTGAAGTCCTGGGTGTGTCCCCAGGACCACAAACTTCCTGTAAATGTCCATGACAAGACACCGCCATAGAGGGGGCTGAGTATACATCACTGGGCTCTGTCCTTGAGGCAGTGTGAGATCTGCTCACATGAATTCAGTGTTTTCAGATGCTGAATTCACTGCTGGTAAAGACAATAGAGTCACAGGGCGCATGGTTTAGGCATTTGGGAACTGGTTATTTCTTTAAATCTGTAAGAAACAACCCAGGTTTGATTACACAAAATATTTTAGAAAGTGCATTAGTACTTTATTATATTGTCAAAAGAACAACGGATTTCCAGTGGGAGTAGGTAGGCACATGCCTTGTTTAACTTCTCATTTTAATATTGCTTCCCTTGCCTCTTTCTTGAAACAAAATTACCTCAGAGAAATAGATGCAGCCTACCAAATTACCAACGCCAGAGAGTGCTGTGGACTCTTCTCAGAGCTCCCATGAATCCAGCATTAACCCACCCTACCTTGAGCATACTCAGCTGGGGAAAACATCCTTATGAGAAAACACCTCACGATTAAAATAAGCTAGCCATACAAATACCCTTTCATCAGAGCCCACAAGTTCAATGAAATGAACTAATGATTAAATTAAGCGGACCCTGAGAGCATCAGAAGCAACACAATAAACAGACTGGTATTTGTGATTAGTCAAAATTAAAATTAAGAATACATTTTTAGCTTTACATTAAACTGTATTTTTTTATTTCCCTAATTTGAGATCTTTAGCACAATACTTTTTTTTTTTTGTGGTCTAAAGCTATTCACAGCTTTTCTAAGGCCTGTAATTACAAGTCTCCACGGTACAGTTTCATTAAAAACTTTCATTAAACAACAGCTGCCCTTGTATAGGGTCCTCTAATCAATTTGGTCAAACAGAATGACTTCTAATCAGCTGTTGATAAAAATAGAAGATGAAATTTTAATTCTAACAGATTAACCACAAACTCAAGACAGTCTTCGAAATCCATCTAACTCCATTCTCCAGTGGGTTTAATGACTATTCAGCAACTCATTACTAAATAGAACAAGATGAACATTTTCCAGTTCATTAAAGAAATGTACTATGTATTTTTGCATTGTCCTCATGATTCGTTACAGGGAGTCTTAATTACAAGATAATGGATAATGGTTATTAAATGCAGACTGCAGTAATGAAGCTCTATTCATTTGCGAACCTCAGAGACTGCAAAGAGAGGAAAATAAAATTACTAGCTTCAAAAGATTAACGGATCAAATTATTATTCAATTTTGAAAATCTCATTCAGACTTCATAGAAACACGAAGAGATTAAAAACTAGTATTAAGACCAAAGTAGTACATTTAAAAAAATAATATCTTAAGGCTATTACTGTATAATAAGCTTCAGATGTGATTATTAGAAAAACATATAGCTAACAATGGGAAAACACACATTTTTATTTCCTGAACAAATCTTATTTATGATATAGGAAGTTACTAGTAAGATCTTAAAAAGAGTCTTGGTGAACACAGGAGACATGTGCTACTAGACCACAAAAGAACAGCACAATGAAAGGTATTATTAACATTTTATACTTTACCGATGAAAAATACGATTTAAAATCGACTGCTGCTCGAGAAAGCTTGTCTTTAAGTGGAATTCATGCCAGCCCTATAATAAGAGCTTCTAGGTTCATTATTCATTAGCCCTATGTTTTCTAGCACTCTCTAAGAAATTACTGACTAAAGGTAGCAAGAGAGTTTTGTATGGTAATTCCGACGCTAATTTATACTTGCAATCTGCAACGAGACACTTAAAAAAATATACAGAGCATATGAAAATATGAGGCTCGAATTAAAACAGGGTCTTCAAATATGGTATCTGTATGTTCAACTGGGCTGGAAATAATTCGAGGGAGATGAAGTTCTGATTTCCTGGATGAAGGACGGTAGAGGAGGGCTGGAAAGATGGCTCAGTGGTTAAGGCGCTTGCATGCAAAGCCTAAAAATGACCCAGGTTTGACTCCCCAGAACCCACGTAAAGCCACATACACAGTGGTACATGCATCTGGAGTTTGTCTGCAGTAGCTGGGGGCCCTGGCTCATCCACTCTCTGTCTCTCTCTTCTCTCTCTGCTTGCAAATAAATGAATAAAAATATAATTTTTATTTTTTTAAAAAAGAACTGGCTGGGTGTGGCCTACATACCTTCAATCCCAGCACTCAGGAGGCAGAGGTAAGGGGATCACCGTGAGCTCAAGGACAGTCTGAGACTACATAGTGAATTCCAGGTCAGCCTGGGCTAGAGTGAGACCTACCTTGAAAAACAAAACAAAACCAAGTCAAGTAGAGATGGGAGCTGGAGCCAGGAAGCCCATGGAGGTAACAATGCTAAACTGACATTCCAGGTGAAGACAGTTATTCCACAAAGACCTGCTTATGTCATCCAAGGATTTATTTACTTGAGAGAGAAAGAGAGAGGAAAAGACTAAGAAGGGGGAAGATATAGAAACAGAAAGCCCTTGTTTTCTCTTCAGCTCGTTCCTAGTCTGAATACACATGAAAGTACATCTGCAGGGTTCCATCCACCATGTGAGCCAGGCACACAGCAGCACCCTGCTGCAGGAAGGCATGCTCACATGTTGGGAAGCAATCATCACAAGTTCAGGGTTAGAAAGGATCTCCAACACCCCAAGGGTAAGCTCAGCTCATGATAACCACATTCCGTGTGTTTGGCCTTTCTTCAATAATACACATAGATAGACAGATAGATGGATGGATGGATGGATGGATGGATGGATGGATGGATGCATGGATGGATGGATGGATGGATGGATGGATGGATGGATGGATGGATGGATCGATGGATCGATGGACGGACGGATGGATAAATAGATGAGGGATGGATGGACAGATGGATAGATGATGGATGGACAGATGGATGGACAGACGGATGGATGGGTGGATAGATGATAGATAGATGACAGACAGCCATTTTAAATAATGTGAGACAGCATGACTGAACGGAACACCCAGGTAGGGACACTGACTGTTGTCATGGGGAGAACACTCTAAACCATCAAATGAGCCATTCAGAGACAGGCAGCAGAATCTTGATGTCGACAAGGGTTTTTCAGGGATGCCCTATGTGCCAAAAGTTTCTTTTCACTTTAAAAAGATTTTGGTTGTTAAAATAAAATTCAAAATTATAGCAATTCTCGAAATAAGTTTCTCATCATGGAAATAACATATCTAAGAGTGAATTTAAACTTGTAATTTTTTTCTTTTGGTGTGTGCCCATTCTCTATTCTCTGTCTCTCTCAAATAAATGAATAACTAATTTTTTAAAGCTTCATTTTTGACCAGCCTACAGAGTTGAAGGTACTCAAGTTAAGGCAATAGTAAAGTTATGTTATCTTAAAAACGACAAAACCATGTTCCTTTTCTTTCACCTTTGTGGTGAGGGAAGGAGAAGGTGGGACCACAGCCCAGGTGAAGTGAAGTATGACTTGGAATCACTGTATTTAGGCAAAAAGGAGTGAAGTGAAGGAACGTTTTAACAAAATAACTAGCTCCATATGCTTTAAACAACCGAATTTCATCTAACTGCGCTTTGTATTGTCACTGGCAAGTTTGGAACATATAGTATACATTAACATGAAAAGTCAGGTATGCTTATGTGGAATCTATTAACTTGAGAGAAAATTACTCAAATTGAAGAAATAGCTGCTTAAAATGGATTTAGAAATACATTTTACTGAACAAAGCAAGCTAGAAAATTAGGCTACTTTATCAGGATTAGAAAGTGCTATGAATTTTAAACACAAAGCTTTTAAAAACAATACAGAACATATTTGAGATTATCATACCTCAATGTCATCATAAATCTTTTTTTTTTCCCCTAACAACTGGTGATAAGTCTGTAGAGTTACTTTTTACAGTGACCTGTCTTTCACAAAAGAAGTTGTGTTAATTTTTCTGTGGGGAGCCTTATCTATGCGTACCTGGAGAATTTGTACACCTCCCATTGGCAGATCTACAGATGGCTGAACCCTCAACAGGCTCTCGATGCAAAGCCTCCCAGAGC
Source organism: Zapus hudsonius (assembly GCA_004024765.1). Lineage (NCBI taxonomy): Eukaryota > Metazoa > Chordata > Mammalia > Rodentia > Dipodidae > Zapus > Zapus hudsonius. The sequence goes on from PVHP010019812.1 coordinate 28,981, forward strand.
TCCTGGGTGGCCGTCTGTGGCACTACTTCACAACCACTTTCAAAGACAAAGCTCCTCTCACCTTCTCTTCCCAAACAATTTCAAGTTACATTCTCCTCTCCACTTTTCAATTACTCACACTTTCACTTTTATCTTTACTCCTTTCTACACAAGACCTCCAGAGACCTTGATTCTGTCAGAAAAGAGGTACATTCGGCAAAGGAGAAAGCTGCGGAGCCCAGAAAAACCTCATCTAAGAGAGTCACACACAGAAAAGGTCACCATAAACTTGCTTTTTGCATAAGTGGTCTATGCGTGTTCATGTGGTATGAATGCATATGTGTGGATGGTGCACCTGAGTACACGTGTGTGGAGATCGCAGGTTGGCAATGTCTTCTTCAGACACTTTGCACTTTATTTTTTGAGACAGGGTCTCTCATGGAAGAATTCAGCTAGACTAACCAGCAAGTCACTGCTTCCCCAGCACTGGGATTATAGTCACAGGTTACCCATCAGCACCTCTGAGTTCAGTACACACTTTACCCATCAGCACCTCTCAGCTCAGTACACATCTGACCCATCAGCACCTCTCAGCTCAGTGCACACCTGACCCATCAGCAACTCTGAGCTCAGTGCACACCTGACCCATCAGCACCTCTGAGCTCAGTGCACACCTGACCCATCAGCACCTCTGAGCTCAGTGCACACCTGACCCATCAGCACCTCTCAGCTCAGTGCACACCTGACCCATCAGCATCTCTAAGCTCAGTGCACACCAGACCCATCAGCACCTCTCAGCTCAGTGCACACCTTACTCATGCAATACCTTTCAGCCTACTGCACACTTTGTCCACTGGACTGGATCTATTTGACACATAACTAAGAGTCAACTGGGATCTTATTCAATGTCACACAGGTTTCTTTCTTTCAAGGTAGTTCATTGTCCATGAACATTACATATGATTTAGACCTATATTTCTCATAGCATAAGTGCTATCAGCTCCTTTTCTAAAACCCATCAACAAAAATAATTCTCAGCCACACAGATTCATGTACATTTCAAATAAATAATTTTTACTACATATGTACCACAAAGGTTTATCTGCCCCTCACAGAACTTCTTATTACCAAACTAACAGGTTGATTAAAAAGCCATTTATTTTTAGGATACTTCTTCCTAGTAGAAAAGAGAATATAAATAGTTTCTAATGTGTTGACGGCTAGTTATGTTTTTTTTAAACCTACCTCCCTTTTAAATATTCATGTTAACTCTTTGATACACATTTAATATTTGGAATACTTCCTGTAGAAAAAGAATACGGTCTTTCTTTCTTCCCCTTAAAGTATATGCTAAAGTCCACAACATCCCATGTATTTCAAGGGAGTTATTAAATGTCAAGATCCAAAGTGAACATATGGATAATTTAAAAATATAAAGTGCAGTGAAGAAAAAACATTCAGCTATTCAATTTATTACCAAAACAGAAAAGAGAATCACAGAATAAATAAATAAATAAGTAAATAAATAAATAAGTAAAAACCCTATAACATAAAAAGGCACTTGGAGAAACTGGGTGCGAGGCAGCCAGCATGGTCTACTGTCTACTTTTTCATTTGTAACAAAAATCTTGAGAAGTCATTTTTCTTCCCTAAAATATCTAATTTTATTTAAGTGAGAGAGAGAGAGAAAGAGAGAGAGGGAGAGGAAGAGGGAGAGGGAGCGAGAGAGAGAAGAACAAACACCAGGGCCTCCAGCCACTGCAAATGAACTCCAGATGCATGCACCACTTTGTGCATCTGGCTTTACATAGGTACTGGGGAACTGAACCCAGGCCATCATGTGTTACAAGCAAGCGCCTTTAACCACTAAGCCGTGTCTCCAGCCTAGAGAAGGTTTTCTGCTCTGCCATGGCTCCACTTTTTATATATAATGAATAGAAACTAATTAAACATAAGGAACTACCTACAAAGGAACACACTGTGGTGGTCTTCTGTCCTCCACATGTGCCCAAGACACCCGCATATATGCATTTCCCCCACCCCAACACAAGCTGTCAGGCAAATTTATCTGCATGGAAAGCAGTTAATTATTTCCAGCTTTAACAAAGGCAATGGGAACAACTCACAGGAGACTTGTGAGATGGGGTCTGTAGGGAAGGTCGTCAGACCCCTCACCCCCATCTGAGATCTCAGACACCCCCTGTGGTGGCTATATGCCAGGATGTACAAGGTCTCAGAGGTAAGAGTACACAGGGTGTGCAGGGAGCCGGGACGATCGCCATTACAAGATGGCGCCCACTTCCTTGCAGCTAAGTGGTAAACAACTCCATATTAGGCAATGCTTTGAGAAAGACGTGCCTTTGGCTCTGCGCATGTGCGAGTTATATAACTGTCCCTAGCCAATCCCGTGGCGCCTGGTGGTGGCAAGTTGGTATCAGCCAATCATGGGGCGACC
>PVHP010019813.1:0-31414 GCA_004024765.1 Zapus hudsonius
TCTCTCTCTCTCTCTCTCTCTCTCTCTCTCTCTCTCTCTCTCTTTCTTTCTCTCTCACTCTCTCTCAAATAAGTAAAATATATTTTAAAAGTAAACTGATGACTAAATTAAAGCAAAAATGAACAGAAGGGCTATAAGAAATGAGAAGATAAAGAAACGTAAAGTTGAGAAAAATGACGTAACTTTCAGTTGAATCCATCCATTAAGTCAAATATATGTTTAATAAACAATGCCAAACATGTGAAGACAGAAAATGAAGGTTATAAATATTCTATGAAGTGAAAGTTATAATATATTTAGGGCTCAGAGTCAGTGCTGAGTTGGATGAATTTTTTTTAATGCAGAAGCAGAGAAATGCAGATGAAATTGCACTATAAAGGAGAACCCAATTCTAGAAGAGACCATTTTCTCCACTTTTAGCAATGGAAACTTATGTTCCAGCACCAGTCCTGGACACACTGTGTGGGAACGAAGCTCAGGCAGCAAGAGAAGAAAGACTACGGGGAGAAAGGAATGGGGTGGAAGAAACAGGAGCCAGGGAGCTACTTCAAGTGCACAGAAGAATTGCAGAGCCTCTATTATGAAGTTCACAGAGAAAACCTGAAGTCCAAGTTTGATCATGACTGGATCACTCTTTGAGAAAAAAAATTCAAAATTAAAACATTTCTCATTTAACTACATGGTGACCAAATGGGACTATCTCATTGATGTAGTAATAATGGTTTCTTTTATTCAAGAAAAACAAAAAGGAATGGTGACAGAAACTATAGGAAATGCCTACATTTTTAGTAACAATAATAACGTCAAGGCGAGGCGAGCAAGACATTGACAAAGTTTGGAGGAATTTGTGTGGCAGAAAAAGAAAAACAAAGTGACAGAAAAGAGGCTCAGTTTATTCTTTTCCCTTTAACGTTTCTCATTCGAGTGGCACAGATTAAAGACAAGGAATTCTTTTTCTCTCCGGTCTTACTAGTTCATTTTATAATAAACAATATTTCTGTGATGATAATATTCTAAGCACAGTTTATTGGTTTTCATCTTGATTAGTTCCACTTCTCTGTGGAAATTCTTCATCTTGTCTTTTAATTTCTTTTTTTAAAAAATAAGTGCGTGTGGTATGCACATGTGTATGTGTGTTCGTCTGTGTGTGTCGGGTAAGTGTACATACACAGGTTTACTCTCATGCCCCACTTTATTCATCAAGACAGGGTCTCTCATTGAAGAGAGAGCTTTCCCATTTGGCTAGACAAGCTATCTACAAGACCTAGAGATCCACTGGTCTCCATCTCCCCAGTTCTGGGATCGCAGGCATGCACCACATTTTATATGGGTGTTGGGGATCTCAACTCAGGTCTTCCTGCTTGCATTGCAAACACCTTATCCACTGAGCTATATACACATCCCCTCGACTTCTAATTTCTTGAGCAGTAGGTGTGTTTCTTTTGAAAAGTGAGACTGTGGAGGATCCATATGGAACCCTGCAGAGAATGATGGGATGAACAAGGGACCCATAGCCACAGCCATTCAATCAACACAGGATAAGCCAGGGTGACAGAAACCAACAATTTTCAACACAAAGCCCCCCTAAGCTCACAACATTAAAGGAGCCTTAATACTGACCCACCATGACTCAGGGAACTGACCGGAAGAGGGGGCAGAAAGATTGTGAGAGCCATGGTGGGGGAGACTATCCAGAGGCATGGCACCCCTCAGTAACAACACACTTGGGCCAGGAGAACCAGGCTGAGTACTAGGCTATCCATGGTCCCCTGCCACAAGGACTGATCCAGACAGCCCACGCAGGAGGATATCCAACTGATAGGGGATGGGGAGGGGGGCATTGGGGAATTGGGGATAACAACTCATTGTTGGTCCACTAAACAATGTAACTCATTATGGACAATAAAAAAATAGCTTAAAAAAAGTGAGTCTGATAATGAGTTCTGGATCCCCCGGGTCGGGTCTGGTCTGCTGCATGCGGTTTCTCTCGTTCCTCTTCGGCCTTCATGCTTTTGTAGTCTTCCTTCTTTTCCTTTCTCGTTTTGCTTTCTTCTTCCTTTGTAATCATTTAATATTTTGTTAAATTCTAATTATTTTTGCTTGAGTGTTGGACATTGTGTTTATGAGATCTTGAGTAGTTGACCCATGGGATGATGTGATGTTTTCTTAGGGAGAGTTTATGTGTGCTTTAATGGGGTAGAAACGTTTCCTATGGTGAACCAGAGTTTTACCCCGCAAAGGGTAATTCTTTCCTTGAGGCTTAGGAGAGCTTGCTTTAGTCTACTTTAACTTGATTTTGAACTTCTACTTGTTTCTACAACAATATGAAAATGGATTATTCTGGGCTGGAGAGATGGTTCAGTGGTTAAGGCACTTCCCTCCAGTGCCTAAGACCCCAGGTTCAATTCCCTAGGACCCACATAAGCCAGACCCACAAGGTGGTGGCCCTGGTATACTCTCTCTCTCTCTCTCTCTCTCTCTCTCTCTCTCTCTCTCTCTCTCTCATCTCTCTGCTTGAAAATGAATAAATAAAATATTTATAAAAAAAGAAAATGGATTTTTCTCATGTATGGTACTTCTGACCTTTAGGTAGACAATGAAAGTAATCTCTCATTCAAATTAACCAATCAATTATTACTCAATATTTGACTTCTACTATCTTTCAAATAATTTTATCAGGTATCATCCTTAAGAATGATATAACATTTTACTTTTGTGGGCATGGTCATTTACTTTATAACATCTCTATAAGATAATTTACTTATCTTTTTTTTCTTCTAAATACAGTTACACTGAAAATCTTTATGTGATTAAATATGAAGAAATGGTGGTACTAGTTCAAAAGGCATAAACTCATTACTTTTTTACTATGATATTTTTAATATTCCTAGTATGTGCTAGAGAACTACTTCCTTTGAAAGTAGCCATTTGTTACATCTGGATATAGGAGACTTTCAGAGTTATATACAAGTAATAGTTACATGGTTTACACACACACACACACACACACACACACACACGAGAAGTAAACAAGGTGATGAAAATGGCATTTGATTATGGTAGTCCTGCAACAGTGTAGAAATGTAATAACACATCACTCGGTATACCACACACAGACTTCAGTCAAGTTGGGAGGTATTTTCTGCTACCTTGACTCAAAGGATTCATCAGTTTAACTCTCATTACTTTGAACACTAACGTAGAACTTCATTTCAAGTGTCTATCATTTGAAATTCTTACTGTTTCTTCTATGTTTGCAGTTTTTCTTATTATTTTTATATAATCTTAAATAGAAGCTTTTCATGAAATCCATCCCTTCCTTATATATGGAGTTATTTTCCAGTGTATTAATTTCTTGTTGTAAAATTAATTAATTAATTAATTTGAGAGCGAGTGAGAATGAGAGAAAGAGGCAGATAGAATGGGCACCACAGGCCTCCAACCACTGTAAATGAACTCTAGAAGCACACGCCACCCTGTGCATCTGGCTTTAGGTGGGTACCTGGGATTCAACCCCTGGTCTTAAGGCTTTACTGCCAAGTGCTTTAGCTGCTGAGCCATCTCTCCCACCTACCAGTGTCCTCATTTGGTAGATGAAAGTAGCAAGAAGTCTCCTCTGGGGTGACACGAAGAACGAGATGTTGAATTTACCATGTGTCAGGTAACTAACAGGATTTTAATGATGGGAATATTTCATTATAATTTCTTGTGAGTTCAAGGCCAAGGGCCTGTGGATCCTCTCACCTGCCATCTCTGCTTTGTTACCATAGCATTGACCTCGGCCTTTGCCTTCGGTACTCTCTATGGATATACATATATATATATATATATATATATATATATATATATATATATATATATATATATATATATATATATATATGGTTTTCCAGGTAAGGTCTTTCTCTAGCCCATTCTGACCTGCAATTCACTATGTAGTCTCAGGGTGGCCTTGAACTCAGGGCAATCCTTTTACCTCTGCCTCCTGAGTGCTGGGATTAAAGGCATGTGCCACCATGCCTGGCTGATTTTTTTTAAAGGTTGAACCAAGGGAAGGACAAGCAGAAAGAAGTGCTAAGGAGTTTGTGGACTTATTTTCACATACCTGCATGATATAGCACATGCTATACACTTAGCAGAGACACTTTGGAGAAAGAAAGAAAAAAATGCTGACCATTATTCACCCAGCATACTGTGAACTCTAACTGAGGCTGCACTGTGGTTCTGGGGAGCATGGGAATATGGTCAAAATAAGTCAGTAAAATAATGTGGAGCTAGATCAAGAAGGTTCTAGCAAGTTATACCACAGTGCTTGAAGTCTTTAGTTTCCAAACTGGGTGACGACCCAGGGCTTGGAGGCACAGGAAAAACCACTCATGGTAATAGGATAAACACATCTCTACTAAAGGATATTTTAGTTGAAAATTAATGGAGAAATTAAGTGGCTTTAGTAGATGAGGAAGTAAGGATCTTAGGCAGTTTAAGAATTTGATATTTTTTCTGTTTTCGAGGTAGAGTCTTGCTGTAGCCCAGGCTGACCTGAAATTCACTATGTAGTCTCAGACTGGTCTCGAACTCACAGCGATCCTTCTACCTCTGCCTCCTGAGTGCTGGGATTGAAGGCATGCCACCACGTGGTATTTTTAAAGGATATCTCTGCCAAAATATTGAAGAAATTTGTGGTTGAAGAACAATTTACCCAACAGGTAGTCAAGCCATTGTAAAACACTAATAATGAAATGTTTATAACATCATTATAAAATAGAATAAGGACACATGAGTAAACCATTTATGAGTTATTATGTCAGAAATAAATGTTGGCACATAAAGAAATCAAATACTATGTTGCTCATGAGACTTAACTAATCATTGTAGGAAGGAAGGTTTACATGTACACAAGAGGAAAAATTTGCTCTGTGGGGAAAAAACAACCCTTGTCCCCACCCTACATTACTTAACATGATAAATTCCAGATAGATACGATAAGCATAAAAATAAAATCATAAGAAACTTGAAAAAAATTAGATATGTATTTACTTGCAGTCTGAACCAGAAAGTATTTCAAAGTATAAAAAGCTCTCCAAGGAAAGGAAGGCAGTGTCTAGGTAACTATATACACTTGTTTAACACATTAAAAAATTTAAAGCAAACCGCAAATACTGGTGATGGCATCCACTGAGCGATCACTATGTGCCAAGCACCACACTTGGAACTTTGCCGTAATTACCCTTAATCCTCCCCCAAACCACCAAAGACTAGGGATTATTATCCCCACTTAACAAAGGAGGAAACTGAGATTTCAAAAGATGACATCATCAGCTTCCACCCCTGGCTGTACATTGAATCACACAGCTTCACAAAGACCCACACTTGGGCCCCATCCCACCAGAATTAAATCCGAATTGCTAGGAAGGACACCTAAGTGTCCCATGCTGTCCCTCAAGTCACACAGTGAATGCCTATAGAGTCGTAGTAGAAACCTTTCTGCCTCACAAACTCTTGGACTTTTCCTTATAATGTGTAGACATTTTCTTGGAAAAAGAAAAAAAACAAACGTTCTGACTTTCTTAGTTCTCAGAAGTTGCAAAATCCTAAATGAGAGCTTAGTTTGAAATGGGATGGGCATAAGGACCTATTCGTTGACTCACTTGTCACATAGACTCTATAATAAATGATTTGGAATATCATTATAAAAGTTAGATGGCCTGAATGGATGGTATCCCAAGGACTCCTCATCTGTGTAGTAAGCATTTCTAATAGAATTGTAGAACAATTAGGGAAGGATATACTCTAATGGTCTAATTACTCTGAAACAACTGCAGTTGCTAAGCCCACAAGAAAGATAGTTGCATGAATCTACTTTCTTTGCAATGATCATCATTGTAATTTCTCCTCTAGCAAATGATCCCTAACAGTACAGATGAGAACTGCATAGTTATCTTAAGCACAGAATTTTGAGATGATGTTGCTTTACAGATATACACCTCATCACTCTATAATTATGGTTGTCCCTTCACCTCTCCATAGTCCAGTTTCCTCAACTATAAAATAGGAATATTGATGGTATTGTATCAAGGCTGCCTAAGAAAGCACTTGATGCCTTACTGGCTTTAGGTCTCCCAAGGTTCCCCTGGATAGGAGTTCAGGAAGTCTTGGTCGGGCAATTCAGCTCAGGGCTTCTCTAAGCTGGGAATCTGATGGCATCTGATGGCTCAGATGTACATGGTAGAATCACTTTCAAGGCTCAGCCATATGAATGACAAAATGGTTCTTATTGTTGGTAGGATGCTTCAGTTTCTCTCCACAGAGGCCTCACTATAGGGATTCCCAAGAGTCCATATGATATGTCATCAGTCAAAAAGTGACCCAACAAAGGGTGAAGTTACATTTTGTGACTTAAACACATCATCATTTCTGCACCACTCCATTGTCACACAGATCAACCTTGATTTAGGGTGGGACAAAACTCCACTCATGTTCCAGGAAGCCAGAATCCTGGGCACTATCTGAAGGTGGTCATCACAAGTACCTACTAAACTTGTTGCAAATATATATAGCGTGTGCATAGAGTATATATGGCTATATGCACTATACAGAATATATATCTATAGCTCTATCTATGTATCTATCTATCTATTTATCTATCTATCTATCTATCTATCTATCTATCTATCTATCTATCTATCTATCATCTATATATATCTGTCACTTTCTCATCACTATGACAGAATGTCCAGCCTAATCAATGTTGGCTCGCAGTTTCATAAGGGTTCAGTTCATGATTCCTCAGCCCTACATACTTCAGGAGAACAACATAGCAAAGAGAGTTTGTCATGAAGGAGCCTCACATTGCTGCACCCAAGAACCAGAGAATGAAAAATGAAAAAGCCAAGGATAATAGCCTTCAAAGGCCCCATTAATGTTTTCAGAAACTCCCCAAATAATGCCACCATATGGGCACCAAGTGTTTGACATATAAGTCTATGGGAGAAATTATATATTCAAACCATAATATACATGTAAATATTTATGTGCCTAATCATAATGTACTGGCCAACAAACCATTTATATGATGATGAACCCAGACGAATGTATAACTTGATGACATCATAGCTTTCTTAGTTTGTGCAAATATACAATGCAAACACAACACATACAACACACACAACAATGTGCACACAGAACACACAATGAAGTTCCTGAAGATGAATAAGTGCTCCTGTCATTAATCAATGTGTGACTCTATATAACTCTAGATGTGTTTAGATATTGGTATATGTCATATACCATGTATGTATTATAGATATATCTCACACATAGGACAAAGCTTAGACCATAGCAAATAATTACATGATTAAGTCAGAATTTCTAGGGGAGGGTTTTGCACATTAGAATCAATAGCTTAAGAATAATTTTAATATGTAGCCAGTATTACAAGACTTAATGTCATTGTGATAACCAGCCCAGGAACCCAAGTCAAGAGGTTATCAACCATGAATACAGAGTAGAATGATTTGGAGAGCTTTCAAACACTCAAAGGTTTAAGCTATTCCAGAATCTTAAGAGCGAGGGACCCAGGCATTGGTACTTTTTTCTTAAGTGCCCCAGGAAGTTACAATGCACTGACAAATTTGAAACCCATGACTCCAATGATTGAACTTAGCTGATTGCACCAGAATTCCACCCTTTTCTCAGTGTACAGAGCTCTAGTTCAGCATTTAAGCCTCAAGGACTTAAGTTAACTTGTTGAAAACAAAGAGAAGACTTTTGACTCACCCTAATGTGCTGGGAATGCTGAAGATGGGTAGGAATGTGCATCATGGCGCCAGTTGCTGTCTGTCTGTCTGTGTGTCTGGCGGATTTGAAGTCCTCGCGTGTCAGCCAGTTCCTTTGGCTAGAATTTGTCTTCATGCAGAGTAGAAACCTTCTAGGCATGTAATGGCCGGGCCAGGAAAATGCCACCCATTGCCAGAGAAAAACCAGCTTTCCAAGTGCAAGTAAAGTGAATGACACATGAAAGCAATTTCACCAAAGTGGCTGGAAAGGCATCAGAAGCATCATGGGATGGCCACTCTGGAGGTAAAAGCATGTACCTGGTCATGTCCATAGGTGTAGAAAATACCTCAGATTTAAGTCGTCCATTGCTGCCCTGAGTTGGCTTTTATAGACTAGCATTAGACTGTTTTCTGAAAGAATAAGCATTTCAATTTGAACAAGACACTAATGAAAGAGCAAATGGCAGTTGGATTGGGGCCAGGAAAATGATAGGTGAATGACAATTTCTAGTAAACTATGTCATCAAACTAGACATAGGAAACTTGTGTTGTGTTGGAAACGTCTCAAGTCCCTTTTGCAAATATTTGGGATTGAGGGAAGCGCTTAACAGACTTTGTCTGTTGCTCTCTCTCTCTCTCCACATTTAAACCTGTTTGTTTTAAGTAAAGTTTAATCCATGTGTTTTTGATTCCTTTAAACATAACTCATCAATGTCTTTATTTTGGGGAAAACCCCATCTATTTAACATCTTACATCCTTTTGCTTTTAGCCTCTTAAAATGTTATTCATGATCCCCTTGTTTAGGGCCCACTCAGCTCTTATGAATGCAGAATTTTGACCACTGCATAGGAATTAATCTCTTCTTCTCTTTTGCAAAAGATGTGATCTCCTGCTTTCTTTAAATTCCCAAATCCTCTTTGTAAAATTGAATTTTAGGCTCTCAATGAATCCTGAATATAGGAAATCTGGCCATCCATGGACACTAATTTTCTCTACTCAGTAGCTTTTAGTCTTTCTAAGTCTGTAACACAATTAATACTTGGTGTCATGGTTTGATCCAGGTGTTCCCCACAAACAAATGTGTTCTGAATGCTAAATCCCCAACTGATGGCAGTTTGGGTATTCGAGCCTTGCTGGAGCTGTGTTGTTGGGGTGGGCTTATGGAGTTATAAGCCAGCTTCCCCTTGCCAGTGTTTGGCACACCTTTCTGCTGCTGTTTCCAGTGCTGTGGTGGAGGTGATGTCCACCCTCTGCTCATGCCATCATTTTCCCTGATGACATACACCCCACGCCCTAGTTTATAAAGGGCTGGGGGGGGGGAGTTCACACAAGGCTTTGTGCCTGCTAGTCAAACACACTACCAACTATGCTCCATCCCCAGCCCTGTGACAACACTATTCTATTGAAGACCTCAAAATGAGCTTGTGAGCACAGCTCAGAGCTATGTTATTAGACCACCTCCTCACACACAGAACTTGATTTGGAAGATTAAAGAGATGAGAAGTATGTAGAAAAGAGACTGTCTGGGCCAATGGACCTATGAGCTTGGAGATTCTCAATAACTGTTTTCCCATATAGCATTACAGAAAATTAGCCAAAGGTCTCCGTTTCTCAACTTTGGTGTCTTAGAATAAAAGGGAAGGAGACCTGGCTGTGGTCACCAGGTTGAGCCAAGGGTGTTGTGAGACAATTGCAAAGCATATAAAGTACAATAAAATGTTGTGTACATTTATCTGTTTACTGCCCACAAGCCCTGGCATTTGGAGTATCTTTGATTTTCTTTCCTCAAATTTTAAATTCTGAATATTTGATTATGGAGGGAGAAAAGAAAGCTTCAGGCAGAGATGAAGAATTACCTTCCAGAGTTGGAGTGGATATTATTTCTACATATACAGCAACTGACAGTGAATCCCTAATGACTAAGTTGGTCAACAAACATCTGTTGTGGGCCATTGTTTCCTGGTGCCGTGGGGTCATCTGCGCAGGAAATGGAAGTCATAGTTCTTGCCATTGAAGAAGTTACAATGAAGAGAGTTTATAAAACGTCACGACCAGAGACAAAACAGAAAAAAAAAAATCAGAACAAGAGATTTATCCACAATAAGGACAGATGTTCAAGTGACTCAGGACTTGGGGAGGTGAGAGGAAGAACGTCATCAAACTAAGTGACCAGAGCCAGTGGGCACCGTGTGTTCTGACCGGCAGGACACTCAATAAATATCAGGAAGATTTTTTTTTTTACATAATATTCTCTTTTGAAAAGAAATCAAATATAAACCTCTCAGTTTTATAATGCATTTCCCAGTATGTCATTAAAAAAAGAACAAATTGAGTGTTGTAGGAGAAAAAGACACATTGCGATAATTAGCATTGATCACTTAATTTGACTATTTATAACAAGTGTGATTGCATGTTAAATGTCTCCCAGGGACTCATGTGTTTGAACAACTGGTCACCAGCTGGTGGCGCTGTTTGGGAAGGTTGTAGAAGCTTTAAATGAATCCTTGCTGAAGGAAGTGGGTCTCTAGGGGTGGACCTTAAGGTGTAATTGGTAAACATTTTATTTTGTGTGGGTGTTCATGTGTGTGTGTGGGGGTTGTATGTCAGTGAAGGACAACCTCATTGTCATCCTCATCTTCCACTGCTTGAAGCAAGGTCTTTTGTTGTTCACCACCGTTTAAGGCAGGTTAGCAGGCACATGAGTATCTAAGATTTTCCTGTCTCTGCCTCCCATCTGTTCATAGGAGGGCTGGGATTAGATGCTTTCATCCACTGAGACATCTACTCATGCTCCTGCCTTGAGCTTTTATGGCCTGGCCCTAATTTCTGGTCTTACCCTGCTTCCCCAACTGTGGCTGTAATGTGATCAGCCAGCTTCCCACTCCTGCTGCCATGATGGGATGCATTCGCGAAATGGTAAGCCAAAGTTAACTCCTTCTTTCCTTCCCTAGGCTGCTGCTTGTCACAGGTATTTGGTCACTGCAACAAGTAACTAATACAAGATTCAGTATCCACCGCATCTACTGAAATCAAAACATTCCCACCCTATTGAACCAACTTTAAGCAGATGTCCTGAAAACCATTCCTTCTGATATTTATGTTTGCTATGCTGTATAAGCACATTTCCTTATTTCGCTGCCTTCTGTTTTGTCCGTGCACACACCTTATCTTAGGTGAGGATCTGAAAAGGCCAGGGACTCACAGAAACTCCAGATGTTTCTTGAAGAATAGGCAGCCACGGTTACTAGAGAGGAAGAAAATCCAGATGTTTTCTAAAGAAACGTTTCCGTGTTTTCTGTGGCTGGCTGGTCTTGATTCGATTTCGGTTCCCTTTTCTACAAAAGAGAGCTGACTTTTGAGAAAAGATCCATGGGAAAGAGTGCCTGAAAGGGAGATTTGGACTTTGCAGTTTTAAGAATTATTTCCCAAGAATCTGCTTCCACATCGCATGAAAAGACACAAGGAAGCAGGTGCATTTGGCCTTTTGTGGTCGTATTCCCAACACATTGTGTAATGGCATCGGCCACATCTTAACTGTTATCAGAGCATTACATGCGTGAACCAGGGCCTACAGTTGGGCCATCGTATTTTTAAACTCACTACCTCAGACACAGAGGGATTCCAAAATGAACCTTGCCAAGGAGGAAAAATGTTCATCAATAAAAGAAAGACTGTATGCCAAATTTAGGATTTGGTTTGTATGTGTTCTAGTGATCAAGAAATTCAACCTCCACTTGATCCCAAGCCCCAACATAGGCAAAATGGGTACATTGATTGGTAGGCAGTCGGTCGGGCCGACTAAAACTATTTATCTTACCTACTTCATTTTTCTTTAATTAAATAAGTGTTGGTATAATACGGATCCATGTGAAGTTTCCAAAAATAAGTGCTAGAATCTTTTGATCACACTATTGCCTTGTAGAAATTAAAATTAATGTTGTTATATAATAAGAGGCTTCTTGCAAAATACAAGTTAAAATTAAAATTGTATGCTGACCAAGGCCATGTGATATGAACTTGTGGTCTAAAACCAAAGTGTTTTTTTTTAAAGCTTTCCTCACTAAATTTAGCTGAGTGACTCAATGTCACCAAGCCTTTATTTAGAGTACAATGCCGGAGTCTCTGCCATAAGCCTAGACAGTGCTGGCTTATCACTTTCTCTGCTCTTCTCCTTGCTCCTTATGGGAATAGAGTCTTTCAAAGTGAAATACGAGTCAGCTACAGTGCCTCATACCTCTAATGTATAGTCCCAGCTAATACAAGAGGACAGTTGGAGCCTAGGAATTAACACTAGTTTGGGGAAAAAAAGTGAGATCTTGTCATACATACATATATATATATATTCACACACACACATATATATATATTCACACACACACACACACACACACACACACACACACATATATATATATATATATATATATATATATATATATATATATATATATATATATATATATATATATATATATATATATATATATATATATATATATATTCACACGCACACACTTCCTACACAAGCATTACAATCACGGGCGCCTGAGAGCAACCAAGTTCAAATCTCTAGAACCCACATAAATAGCTGTGCATGGCCACAAGTGCTCATAACCACACTCCAGCAGGGGAACATAGACCCAGGAATCCCCAGAGCTGCTGGGGGAGGGGGAAGACATTCCTGCTCTAAGCAAGAACAGGCAGAAGAGTGATGAAGCCAGACACTCAATGTTCATTTCTGCCCACCATCGATGAGCACACCCGCAGGGAGGGCATGGGGTACCACAAGGACACGTACACGTGCATACTCTACACACACACACACACACATACACACGCTTTTCCAACTCAGCCTTCCAGCTAGAAGTAGCCATGACATGCGGCACACAGATATATAATAGAGATACAGGTAGTAATGTGATAGATTTCTGCTGAGAAGGGTAGAGAATTCTGGGAAATGTTTACTTTCCTGGTCAAAGGAACATACATAGCTGTGTAACCTCTCCCACGTTCACTTCCTGTCTTCCTTGAGTATGATTCTGATATCTACATCATGTCAACAGGAACTCAGTAACTATGTGATGGCAGAGGACAAAATCCAATGTGCTAAGAATAGCTCAATAAACCTTGGAGAGATCACCGAGCAGCTGAATAGAGAAGCAATGACTAAGCCCCAGTACCCACCTTTCCTTCCATTATTTGGGCACCTGTTAGCCGGGAACCTGTCCTTCCAGATGGATTGCTTTACAGTGACCATTTCATCTTGGATTTGTCGTGTGGATTTCACATGTAAATAATAGAACTTATTTATGTCACGTTAATGATTCCATATTCACAGTTTGCATATGAAGAACTTTGTGTTCAGAAGGAGTTAAATGACAAGTCAGATTTATCCAGGCTCTTCAAATTCAAGTCTTATGATCATGCCTTATGACTTGCTCTCCTTTGAAGCATTTAAAGTATGTCAGAGCTCTTAAATAACACCAAACCGTCTGTCTCATCCTTGCAAGGGTTGAAAACATTTTTAAAATTTTCATCAAGTTTGATGCACGGGGTAACCCAGAGAGGTTGCTATTATTAATATTCCCACGTTACACAATTTCCCCCCATTTCTTTCCTAACCACTGCTGCTCTTGGCTCCTCTATGGTGTGGCGAGAGATTGTCAGTCCCCACTGACTGCTCCTTTGTGATGGGCCCCAGCTCTTTCTCTGCCCCGTGTTTTTGTCTTGGTCTATGTCTACTTATCCACTATAAAATCCCATTTTAATCCAGCAGGGCACAAAACCACAGCATTAGAACAGACATGGGCTTGGCGGACTGCAAGGAGCTTTGCAAGTCTCAATAGAGAGCCCATCTCCATTGCCAAGTTCACTTATTACGGAAAGAAATGCTTATAGTATTAAGCATAAAATGTGATTAGAAGCAGTCCTGGCCAGAGACAACTTTTATAAAGGTGGTGCCTCCAACTCTGCAGGAATTGCAGTAGCCAACTTTATTCCAATAAACACACTCGTTTAACGTCTTTGCCTCCTTTCCCTCACTCAATTCAATCTTCCCCCATGCAAAGGCACACTCATGCAAATACACCCTCTAGTCTGTTACTGGAGCCTGATGCCATGTGTTCTTCTGATTTATTAGAAGTTGACTCTATGCATATGGTGACTTGTCAATTCCATTCAGATATGGAGCCCAGAAGTAATGTGACTTTGAATCTCTTCTCTGCTACTCAGAGCATGGTCTCTGCACCAGCAGCCTCATTATGAATTTGGAGGGTTTTTTTTTTTTAATTCACAATGTAGAATTTCAGGTTCAACTCTCAGACCTATTGAAAGAACATCAGAATTTTCACCACTGGGGATGTGGAAGCATATTAAAGTTGGAGAAGGGATACCTACCACATGGCTGTATGTGCTGTGAATGCCTACAAACCACTCACTGAGAGAGATTGCATCCTTAATCTCTTTTCTACAGTGCCTATGACATGTAATAAACCTCTGTGACCAAATAATCCCCTCACACCACTTTTGAATGACTGGTCAGAAGTGCAAATTGATCTTCTGGTACTTGTCTTCTGGTGTGTGGGCTTCTGTTACTCTTCCTCCCTGGTAAAATTTGACTAGAAATTCCTAACAGAATTACTCAGATTCCTAGTTCACTACCATTCTAATGGGGAAAGTCCTTTGAGTAGATCAGGTGTAATTTCTGAAACAGTGCCTGCAACATCTTAGTCTGTAAGAATGGTGTCTCCAGAGGTTCTGGGGAGGTGACTCAGTGGTTCATGGGCTTGCTATTCAAACATGAGTAGCTGGGTTCATAAATCTGGAGGCTGTAGCATTAATATCTGTATGCCTAAGTTGACGAGGGAGGCAGAGATGGGAGAAGCTTCTAGAAATTCATAGGCCAGCTTTCATGGTAAACAGTGAGGTAAACACAAGAAACTCACCTGGAACAAGGTGGAAGGCAAGGACTGACACCCCAAAGTTGCCCTCCAATATCCACGTGGCATATGCACCCACACTCACACATATAACAGGCAAACACACACATCATATAAACACACAAATAAAATAAATAATGTTGACAGATTTCATGATGCTTATATTTTGGGAGCCACATTTAAGGAATGTCTAGAGTGAACTCAGGGATTGTGTGACACATTCTCTCACACCCTGCTTCCAGTCCATCTACAAATCCTATCAGCATAATTATGATGTGTATCCAGAGTCTGAACAACTTAAAAAAAAATTTCCTCCTACTGGTCCAGGGATCTCTATATTTATATCTTTGGTCCTGACAATTGGAATCACTCCTAACCACTCTCTGGCCTTGCTTTCTTGTTCTGTCTTACAAAAAGAAACAGGAAGGTAACCCTTTTAATATCCAAACTGGATCATGGAATTCATTTTCTCAAAATATTCTAATGGTTTCCCTTCATGCTTAGGATAAAATTCAAATTCCTTTCGATGACATCATAACCATAGACCACGTATGTGTCCCTGGTAACCTTCCAAAGTCCTATCATAGCACTCTCTCCTCTCTCCCTCATCTGGCCACACTGACTTTATGGGTTAGGTGGATTTTTCTCTTTTATCACTGTAACCAAATATCTAAGAGAAACTAAAGGAGAAAAAGTGTATTTTGGCTCACAGTGAAGTTTGTGAGGTTTCAGCACATGGCCAACTATTTTTGATTCTTCTGAGCTATGGTGAGTCTGGCAGGGAGGGTGGAAAAGAACAAAATTGATGACCTCAAGATGGTCAGAAAGGAGAGAGAGAGAGAGAGAGAGAGAGAGAGAGAGAGAGAGAGAGAGAGAGAGAGAGAGAGAGAGAGAGAGAGAGAGAGAGAGAGAGAGACCTGGGATAGGACATAGCCCCTGAAAAAAAAAGCCCCCAATAATCCACTTCCTCTAGCTTGGCAATCTCTTAAAGTTTCCAGAACCTTCCAAAAGAGCATTCCTGGCTGGGGGAACCAAGCCTAAATACATGAGCCTTTGGGGGAGGTACATTATATCCAAAGTGTAACACTGGCCTCTGGTTGGGCTCTTTCTGGAGAGGGGGATATAGTACATGTGATATGCAATGTGTATGTGTAGTGTGCTTTGTTTGTACAGATATGAGTACACCATGCACACACATGCAGAGGACGGAAGAGAACATCAAATGCCCTCCTATATTGCTTATCCGTGTGTTTCCTTGAGATGGAGTCTCTCATTGAACCTGGAGTTGCCATTTTCAGGCAGACTGGCTGCCCAGTGAGCTCAGTAATTCTCCATTCCCTACAGGACTGCACATGGCCATATCCAACCACTTTGGGAAATCTGGAGGAGATTGAACTCAGGAAAACAAGGCCCTCTCAGGTCCTCAGGCATGTGCTTCCAGCCCTCTCAGCCCTCTGACTCCTGGTTGGTTCTTGATGTCACCCCACACATTCCTGCTTAGGGTTCTAGTCTATGCTTTCTCTTGGAATCTGTGTCAAACATCCTACAAGTTAACAATCTTCAACTTGGACTGTCCTTGCCTCATTACCCTACCTTGTCATATCCAAACAGCATTCCAAATATGGCTGCTTGGATGTCATACTTAATTACTATGACAACATATTCTGAAACTGAACTCACCATCCTTGCCTATAATGCTGTCTCCTTTCTTTGACTTGTGTGTGAATAAGTTACCATTAATTTCTTTTTTCTCAATTTCTC
This sequence comes from Zapus hudsonius, assembly GCA_004024765.1. NCBI lineage: Eukaryota > Metazoa > Chordata > Mammalia > Rodentia > Dipodidae > Zapus > Zapus hudsonius. The sequence goes on from PVHP010019813.1 coordinate 16,476, forward strand.
AATCAATAAACCAGTAAACTCCATAGAGTTGGCTTTTTAAAGACACATTCTACATTTATATCCACTTTTCTTCTTCTCTTGCTATCACCCTGGCCCATGCCTTTAGCACTCCATGTAGGGTATTGAAATTAACTCGAGCTCTGAGCTGAACTGTGCAATCTTGACCAAGTCATATGATGTGTCTGAGTCTCATCTGTCAGATAGAGACAAAAGAGGCACCTGTCTCATAGCTTCTGGGTTAGTGAGTGGATTGATACATGTGAAAACATACAAAGATGTGCCAAATTACCAACACTGCCAGGAGCAGCAAGTACTCTTGTTGTTAGTCTCCAAATAGCTTCCCAATTCTTTATGCCTCTCAACTTCTGCTTGCCAGACTCCCATGACAGGTCTACCATCTTTCTGGAACCTTCTTTAGCAGGTTACTCTCTTACTGAAGGTCAGGATAGTCACCATCACCAGTGAACACTTCTATCTGCTTTAAGGGCCTCTACAGCTGATGTCTCACCCTCCCTAATACCATCTACATTTTGGTTTCTATCCCGAGTGTGGTGTGGTGCAGAGTTATGGGAATGAAAGGTCAGGGGAGAAGCATGTCTCTGCAGTCTTAGATCTGGTTTAGCTGCAGTTGGATGTGGACTCCAACCCCAGCTGTGTGTGACCTGAAACAAGTGACGATCTCTCCCAGCTTCAGTTTCTTCATCTATAAAAACTTTGAGTAATAACAAGATGAGATGATGCATGTTAATTCCTTCCTGTCCTTACTGGAATGGATCTTCACAAGTGAACTACATTGATTACGTGTAATATAATGAATGGAATGTCAACAGTGAGCTTACAGGGTGTGTGTAAACAAAGGAAAGGTTTGCAACAGTACTGCGGATATACAGAAACTAACCTGAAGATTTACATATTTATGGAAGGTATGTTTAGAGTTTCCATAAACCTGGCTAGATTGCTCCTTCACCCGAGTTAAAATTCCCCCTGTATGTCCATGTGTCTTTCTGCCTTCACATCTTAAAAACCCAACTCTAACCTGGATAGGTATGGAATGCCTTTTTCCAAAAAGAGTTCACTTTTATATAGTATGTTTTACAAGGTACTATCTTGAATGCTCATTTCGAGTGTATAATACCCGATCTCCATTATTATTTAAAATTTCATATGCATGTTTAGTCTACTCAGTTAAGCTGTGGATGCTTCTTAAGCATAGGAACCGTGTCTTTACATCCCCTCCACATGGAGAAAAGAACTTTCCAAAAAAGCAGCTCTCTTCCCCTGGGTTTATGTTTTCAATTTGGCATACAGTGGAAGGAAGGAACTCCTGACATGCTCACTTGTTCTATGAATGAATGCACTTATGACTATTTATCCTCCTTTGCATAGAAGGGTCACACACCTCTCAGGACTGCTGGACCTCTTGAGGCCATATTACAAGTGCACAATGCTAGCCATCCCCAGGGCAGTGTCTTTCTCCCTCGTTCTGCTGTTGATCACATGACGTTTGCCTGCTCCATCCAAATTACAACTGCTTCTGCTTTGGTGGGAACATTTAGAGAAAGCTTAGAAGAAAATAAGATCCAGCAAAAGTCTCAGCATGAATAATACATAAAGTATGCTTCAATAATCCCCTGAAACCGCTTGTTGTTTCTTCATCTGGCAACTTTGGTTTGAATCTATATGGATTTTATTAGTTTAAAATGAGAGGTGTTCATGGAGCCCTGATTTGATTTGTTGTTTATTTCAAACTACAGCCCACGGAGATTGTGATGTCATAATAGAATGTTTAGGTGGCCTGAGCTAACTTGGACTTTCTGGCTAAGACTATTACAGAAACTCTACCTTCTCAGTGACTGCTTAAATGATGACACTGGTACCCCGAGTCACACTCTCTGCCTGGTCCTTGAGGGAGGAGAAGCCATTCTTAGTGTGTCTGGGAGATTTATTCAGTAATGACCCCCAGCAGTATGTCAAAGAGCCCAGAGCTGTGTGAGGAAGTCTGGATCCAAAGACACAGAACATGAGCAGAAAACAACCCAAACTTTGCCTCCTTGGTGTTAGTAATGAGCCTAACTAAAGAACAGACTCCTGGTACTGGTGCCTTGGCTTTACCCAGGCTTTCAAATGGAGTCATAGCATGTATCCTACCCATTGGGACAAGATGCTCAGTAACTCCACAAAATGGTGCTCATGCTGATCCTGGTGACATTTATAGAATACTAATGTAGTAGCACCTCCATTCACAGAACATTCTGCTAAGAATCCTTTTAGAACAAACGAATTGCCCATGATTGTATTGATAGGGTTCTAGGATAATATTGCCTCACAGTGTTGCTCTTTGAACTAGCAGATGTTTTGATAGCTGAGTCTCTGGCTTGTCCAGGACAAATGAATGAATAAGATTTCAAGAAGGTTTTTTTTTAAACTTTAGTTTGAGGAAAGTATTTTATTAAAACTTAAGAAGAACAAATAATTTAGCTACATTTAACAACAATAAGTGTAAAAAATTTTCTATGTTTGTTTATTGATGATGGCTCTCACCTGAGTCCAGGCTTTGTAGTCCAAGGATGGCCTCAAACTCACCATGATTCTCCTACCTCATCCTCTAAAGTACTGGGATTAAAGATTTTCTTAGCTAAGGTAAAAAACATATTTTCTTAAAAATAGATTTCTCATTTTCTGAATTAAACTTAAAATTAGTGGCTGGTAAATGAAACTTTCAAAGTAGTAAAGGGGCTACTATTTTACTTAATTATGAGTTTAAAAAAATGGCCTGCCACCATTTCAAGGGTGTTGGACAAAGACAGATGACCATATGTCTGATAGTTGGATCTATTCCTCATAGTAAAAGGAGTATTTATAGCATTGTAATTTTTGTATCAATTTCCCAAGTGTCATTTTCAGTAGGACAAGAAGTAAAGAGCTAAGTGATATTTAAACATGGAAAGGATTGGTTAGAGGGAACCCCACACATAACCAAGTCTTTGATAACTGTACCCTCTGCTGTGGAAGAAGATACAATTCCTTTATATCCAATATCTTTGAAGAGATAATCCTGACCGAAGGCGTTACCAGTAATCAAAAGATAAAATATGAGACAGCAATAATATTTTCTCCCAATAAAGACGAGAACTCAAGGCTATTCCAAATGAGGTAACATATGCATTTCTCTTTACACTTTGTACTCTGTGCACATAATGCACTTTCTTTTTTCTTAACAATAAACTAATCTTAAACCTAAAACTCTATGTGATGCCCAAACTATAGAGACTCCTAACCCTTGTCATTACATTAAATTTAACTATTTTCAAATACTAAATAACAATCCTGATTCAACTTTTAATTTTAACCATAAACCCACCTCCAAACCAAAACCTAACCCTAAACATAACGCCAACCCTAACGCTAACTCTTAACCCCAAACCTAAACCCACCCCAACCCTAACCCTGACCTTAACCTGATCCTAGACCTAAACCTAACAAACCCAAATTCAAACACTAAGCCGAAAGACAACCAAAACCCCAATATTACCTACAACACTAACACTAACCACAACACTAACCCTAACACCAAACCTAAACCCAAACCTAACCCTAACAAAAAACCTAACCAAAACTCTAACCCTAACCCAACCCTAACCCTAACTCTAACCCTAAACCCAACCCTAACCACAAAACTAAAACTAATACCAAACCAAAACCCAACCCTAACCCTAAAACCAAACCTAACCAAAACTCTAACCCTAACCCAAACCTAACCCTAACTCTAACCCTAACCCCAACCCTATCCCTAACCTCAACCCCAAACCTAACCCTAACCCCAACCCTAACCCTAACCCCAAACCTAACCCCAACCCTAACCCTAACTCCAACCCTAACTCCAACCCTAACCCTAACCCCAACTCTAAAACTAACCTCCCAGAATGCATTTCTATTTATTAAGCTATGAATGTGTTATACTGCAAGACCTGCCATGTACCATCAAATGTGCCAGCTGTTGAACATACTAAGGTGAATAAAAGTGACATGGTAGTACCCATTTCTCTCACATGACAGAGGATCAATGGAGGTTTTCAGGCACTTACCCTGCAGTCTCAGTAGACAAAGGTGTTAATGACGAGAGTTCAGATGGCCAAATCATAACACATGGATACCTTTATGTCACTTGCCTTATTAAAATTCCTTCTGTCTATAAATGTCTCTGTAGGAATTTTAATATTTGATTGTAAAGTTTTAAAAGAAAATAGTAGCTACCTTTTGTTATACACTGTTTCATTGGTGTTTAATACATTTGGTGCTACACCCAGAGCTTTCTGCATGGTAGGCAAGTGTTCTTTAATTCATCCTCAACCCCAGCCCTTACTATAGTTTCCTATGGGGAGAGAGAGAGAGAGAGAGAGAGAGAGAGAGAGAGAGAGAGAGAGAGAGAGAGAGAGAGATGAGACATTGCCTTTAAATGCTTCATTCAGGCTTCCATGCAGTTTTATTGGAAAATGACAGTACATTCTTTTTTTAAAATTTATTTATTCATTTTCAAGCAGAGAGAGAGAGAGAGAAAGAAAGAGAGAGAGAGAATGCACCAGACCAGGGGCACCACCTTGTGGGTCTGGCCTATGTGGGCACTGGGGAATTGAACCCGGGGTTCTAGACACTGGAGGCAAGTGCCTTAACCGCTGAGCCATCTCTCCAGCCCCAACAATACATTCTTTTTCAGAACATGGAAAAGTGTTTAGGTAACTTTTTATTTGAATATTTGCCATATTCATAAGCTTTGAACAATTAGGCACAACATGCAAATTCAGATATTTTATCACTAGCAAACTTTATAGCTCATGAAATAGATAGGGAATTCCTTATTTCTGTATATGAAGTTAAGTGAAAATAAAACTGAAGGAAATTTAGATTTTCAAATGTTGGAACCATACCAGGTCCTGGATGCTATTTTTTTTTTGCCTTGTGTCCCTTTTCAAAACAGACAAATCTTTTCTCTAGTTTTTCATTGCCAGGAATAATAATTATGAGTTGCTAACATCTTTTCTGATAAGACATCACATGGTTATCTATTCTCTTCATCCCCTCAAACATAACCATTTAAATTAATCAGATCAAGTTAACATGCTTTCTTAGCATTTTTGACTTGACTTTTAAATCCCATAAATATATATATGTGCACATATTTATACACAACATATAGCCTAGTCACCTATACCTAAATCACCCGTCTTGAGTTAATGTTTCTGTGCTGAATTCCATGGCGGCCTGGGTATCAAGAGTTCTTTATAAATTCTGACCTATGGCCCTAAGTATGTTTTATCAATACATAACCCAAGAAAGGCTAAAGATCACTCTAAAATTTATGTGTTCTATTTGATTTAAAATTGAAACTTGGCACATTGTACCTTATTATTCTTGGAATACACAAAGGTACATGTTTTTTCTGAATCTCTGAGTGGCTCGTTCTTCTGTGGCTTTTCCTGGATATAAGTAAGTTTTTTTTTCTTTCAGGGCTATCTTCCAATACTAAAAATTCATTTTTAGCAGCTCTCTGACAAATGAGTGCTATTTCTTTAATCCATAAAGATTTCTTAACTACTAGGGTCTGTTTAGTAATCAATGTAACTGCTACAGAACACACTCACTTAATTTGTTATTTTGTTGCTGTTTAGCGCACTTTGATTTCCATCCAAAACACAGAGTAGTCCAAGAAAGGACAAGAAAAACCATCTCATGTGCAGGCAAACTTGAGTCAACAAGCCTGAACTCCCATAGATCTCATTTTAACATCTGGATGGGGACTGATGGATAGCAGTTGCATGCTATCTGTCACTACCTGTGCAGGCTTGGAGAAAAGAAGAAACACTGGAAAGAATTCTGATGCTCTGATGGTTGCAGCTGGTATGTTCTTATCCGAGTGAGGTTCAATTAAAGATGGAGAAATCAAATTATGGTTTACGTACAATAGGAAAGTGTACCAGAAAACATTCTAGTTCAGTTAAAAATAGCCTTCTCTATTAAAAGATCACTTGATTTACATCTTCTAACTCACTGTTTTATATGAAATCTACCTATCCTGAGTGACTCAGATTCAGAACAACTGTGTCATAAAATAAAAAAAAAATAAGAGCTTCTGCAAACTAAATGTAGTATCTCAGTGCCCCTGCTTTGCAAGCCTAGAAATCGACTCATTTGGGGCATTTCTCTCCCTGAGATCTATTTGAAGTTCATGGACAATTTTAAAAGCCATATATCTTTTCTTCTTTTAGTTAACTAGAACTATCAAAGCAGTTACCATAAATTAGATGTCCTAAACAAGGAAGCTTATTTCTATATAGTTCTGGATTCTAGTAATGTAAAGTCAGGGTGCTGGTCAGGTTAGTTTCATTCCGTGACAATTGTCATTGACTTGTAGATGTCTGTATTCTATAGGTCTTTGTTTCATCTATAAACATATTTGTAACCATATTTCTTCTCCATATAAGAACACTGATCATATTAGGTTTGAGTTCACTGAAAAGGCTGCACTTTAACATCATTGATTATCTCTAAACTAGGTAACATTCCAAATAACTGGGGTTGTGTGTTAATAGTTCAATATAAAAATCTAAGGATATGAAGCCATCTAGACCGAAATATTCCTCATAGCAGGTATGGGGAGGAAAATAGAAACCAACTAAGGAGACAATGTGTTAATTAAGTATGTTGAGAGTTACAATAAGCAGTAACCCAAAGCAATATGAACAGATGGAAAATTTATCTTAAAACCTTCTATGCATCACTGATAATCTGATGTAATTATTCTTACACCTTCTTAGCAAATCTAAGATCATCTCATCACAACTGTAAAACTATAACTGAGGCATCAAGAAAAAGCAGTTTGCATCATTTTGATGAAGTAAGTTCTCCCAGAAAAGCAGGGGGAGTTTAGGTGTTAACACAGTCACATGGACAAGTCATTGAAATTCTCACTTTGTTTTCTCATTAATACCTCAAAAATACAAATATTGGCGTCAAATCCAGAGATTAGGAAAAAACCTTGTATGTGTAAATTTTTTTTATGAACCAATGCTTATTCTGTAGGAATGATATCTTAGATCTAACAAAAAGCCTTGAAAATATAATAACATAGGACTTTGACTCGTATATAAAGTGCTGGAAGAGGAAATGATTTTCATTTCTCATGGGTTTGACCTTAGTCATCTGGAAAACTTCGTATCTATGGCTTCCCTAAAGCAGTGCGTTAACAGCTTCTTCAGATAACCTGGTGATGTCTTTCGGCTGCATTGCTCAGCGACACAAACCAAGGATAGAAGACACAGAAAGTAACATGAGAAGAGAAAGGGTTTTACTCTTTAAACCAAAGAAACCAGAGTCTGATTCAAGATGGGCATGTGGGCAGCACTTAGAAGGTGTACGCAGAAGGATTAGGAAGGTGAAACCAGTTGGGACTACATAAGATTCTGTCAGATATACATACCTTCTCCCATCACACACACACACACACACACACACACACACACACACACACACACACACACACACACACACAGAGAGAGAGAGAGAGAGAGAGAGAGAGAGAGAGAGAGAGAGAGAGAGAGATCTAAAACAAACATTTCAACTACCTTGAATTTAATGTTGATTCTCCAGTTCCATTATCACACCCTTAAAATAAATATGTGGAACTTGATAGTTTCCATGGAGTTTTCTAATATTACAAGCTCACTTAAAACCATTTCTATCTCCTATTTTCCCACTTCATAGTCTGGAGAAAGATCTAAAAGTGACATAGATTCTACTTACCTATTCACTACATTACCTTTCACCAATTGGTGATGATAAGAAGGGTGAGAACAGGGAATTACAAAAGCCTGCTCTCCACCTGTATGGACACTTGTCATCAAAGAAAATTTTTTATTTATTTATTTATTTACTTACTTATTTATTTATTTTCAAGGAGAGAAAGAGATAGAAAGAAGGAGAGGGGGAGATGGAATGGGCACATCAGGGCCTCTAGCTTCTGCAAATGAACTTCAGGCACTTGCACCACTTTGTGCATCTGGATTTAGGTGAGTACTGGGGAATCGAACCTAGGTCATTAGACTTTGCAGGCAAGAGCCTTAACTGCTGAGCCATCTCTTCAGCCAGACTTTTGTCATTTTAACTTGACTTTTTCAATTGGCTCTTAGGTGCCTATTTCTGGGGAGTGACTTCTGGGGTAATACATTATTGATATATCTAAATCTACAAGGGATCGGTTACAGCTTTAAACCTTAACTACTCCTCAGTAATGCACTAGTCCTTGCCATAAATTTTTTAGAGGAGTACTAATTTCCTGCATTTAGAAGCAACCAAATAATCTGACAAGTTGCAACATTCATGAACACTGAATAAAGAGAAGCATGTCTTTAAGTGCTGCCAGTAATGTGGTTTAGAAAGCCCAGTATATTCAGGATTCCTCTTTGTCTAAAGACTTAATGAGAAAATCCTTGTTCTTGTTGGAGGTTCAGCTAAGATTTTTTTTTTTGCTTAAAATCATTAAGAAGCTAATAGAAGTTAGAACAGAACTTGTTCAATCCCAACATGTAGTTGAGGATTTCCAGGTAGTGTCACACATGATTAACAGACAAGCTTTCTCCTCAGGGACTAAAAAAAAATGCCAGATTGAATGTGAGACGGTCTCAACTTTGATGAAATAAAATAAAATAGTAGGTTGTGCTCATAACAGAGGAGTCAGGAAATTGGGCCAATGTTTCTGAAACACTGCCTGCAATAGTATAGAGTTTGAAGACCTGAAAGTAATTAAAATTTAACGTATCAGTGACCAAACTCATTTTTCACTGTCTCCTCCATAAATCTTTATGGTAAGTCACCCAACCCATAATGCATCCTCATCTCTGCTGTCAGTAATGAACTGCTGATTCTCTCTAAATAATTTTAAAATCTACTTCATTCTACTATTTTCACCATTATAACCCTAGATAAAATTCTATCTGCCTCTAGTCTTAACAACCTCCAAATCTTCTTTTTCTCAGTCATCAGATTACCTAAGTGAAATACAAATCTAACCAGATAATTCCTCTACCCAAAACATCTTAATAACTCTACATGTTGGTTCATGAAAGTCCCGGAAGGGTACACAAGGCGTCAATTACCTGACTCCTTAAAAATGGCCACTCTGCTCACTTCCTTCCCATTTTTCCATTTCCTGCCTCCCATTCTGGCTTTGAAATGTATCAGTGCCCATCCACTTCGATTTCCTTACATGGTAGACCTTTGTCATTTTATAGTCTCCAGTACCTTATAATGATCATTTTAGTGAATTTCTGGGACAAATAAATTATAATGTAATCAAATGTTAAAATCACTTCTTTCATTGGATCACTAAACAAAGTATTTTGGATCTAGAACTTTGCAATGAAGACAGAACCCAAAATTCAAAAGAAAGCTAATGGTAACCTTTATAAGCCAAGAAACCAATTTCTTTAAAGAAAAAAAATTTTTAAGGAAAGATTGAGAAGGGGAGTATCAGGGCTGCAAATGAACTCCAGATGGATGTGGCACTTTGTACATCTGTCTTTACATGGGTTCTTGGGATTTGAACCTGGACCTTTCGGCTTTGCAAGAAAGCACCTAAACCATTGAGCCATCTCTCCAGCCCCCAACAAAGCAATTTCAACTACTATAATTTTTTTACAATACCACTCAAAATTGTGGCAATTTGTTTATAGGTCCCTTGTTCATCTGTCATTGTCTGCTGGGGCCATTGAGACAGAAACCAAGGATTTTCGACACAAGGATCCCTAAGCTCGCAACATTAAAGCAGCCTTATTACTCACCCACCACGACTCAGGGAACTGAGCAGAAGAGAGGGCGGAAAGATTGTGAGAGCCGTGGTGGGGGGAGACTATCCGGAGGCATGGCACCCATCAGTAAAAACACACTTGGGCCAGGAAGACCGGGCTGAGTACTAGGATATACAGGATCCCTTGCCACAAGGACTAATACAGACAGCCCACGGAGGAGGATATCCAACTGATCAGGGATGGGGAATTGGGGAATTCGGGATAACAACGCATTGTTTGCCCACTAAATAACGTAACTCATTATGGACAATAAGTATATATTTTTTAAAAAATTGTGGCAATTTGACTTATACAATTCACGTTTAACAATAGCAGGGAGGAAACATAATAACCCCTTGGTCAGCAGTATTTCCCTGCAAGGATATAAAAACAATCAGGATTGGGGGATAATGGGGGAGACAGAAGATGGGAGGTGAGCTGCTGTCCACGGTGCTGATATCCAACTACATGCTGCAACATGACCAATTATGGGCCATGTGTCCAACTTCCCATTTCCAACGTCCTTAAGCTACCAAGGATGATACCTACACAGCCTGCTCTAGTTTGAACTGCATTTCCCATAAAGATATATTTAAGTCATAAAGCCTGAAGAGGGCAATGGAATGTTTGAAAAGAATGCTTACGGATGTAACTAAAGTTCTGAGAAAGTCACACTAGATTAGGCAAAGGCCCTAAACCAATGACTAATATTGCTACAGGAAGAATGGAATTTGGTCACATATTCACAGTGAAGGCCTGAGACACAGAAGCCTGGTTCAAGTAAAACACACCAGCAAGGAGAATCAAATACGGCTGGCAACCACTGGAGACCAGAAACCAGGAAAGATTTAACCCCAGTGATACCACTAAGTATGAATCTTCTGGCTGCCTCATTTCACCCTTCTTTCCTTTAGTGCTATGTGAGAAAGGATCTCTTTTGCCTAGGCCAACCAGTAAGAGATCATAGGAATAGTCCCAAAGACATTAACAAGAGTAGACTATTTCCTGAGATTCATTATTATTATTTTGGTGTTATTTCGTAGTCCAAAGTCTTAGTTACTGACCTGAGTTCAAATTCTAGGTTTGGTGTGTACATTACTCTATATAAAGGAATATATTGCTCACACCCAAAAGATGGTGTTTGACTGAATAATCTATCTCGGGCCTGGCATCAGACTTTGTCATAGTACTCTGGGTCTGCTTTAATGCAGGCAGAAAAGCAGGCACAACTTACATTTAAAAGAATCAAACGTGATGTGAACTTGCTGGTGACTTGTCCACGACTTGGAGTGAAATCACTTTTCTGTGACTGATCTCGACATCACGAGGTGAAAGAAGAATAAGAGTTATCTCTTGAGTGTCCCTTGTCCTAAATCTCTTTTGCATTAGAGAACAGTGTACAGAGCAGCCAGGGAGAGGATGGGGCCGTGGGAATATCATGCTTTGCTGATGGTCAAGGTCATTTGGTTCCTTCAAACTGTGGAGATAATTGGCTGTTTTCTTCCCCTCAAGCATATATCAGCAGCCTAGAAGGTTATCTTCAGGATCCTTGCACTGTGTATTCCGTTTTGTTGATTAATAAGCACAGAATTCCTGTCATTAGTCTCATCTAGGAGCGTATGTGACCACGAGGCATGCGCTCCATGCCTTGCTTATTGATGTTATCAGGACATCTTAAAGAGGAGACAGTTACGAGTTTCCTGCCTGTCAGAGGAACCCGTTTGAGTCTTCAGACAATGCCATCTGGGAAGAGGATGCTGCTGGGCTGCACGTTACCTCAGAAGTAGTTATTTGAATGAATTCTTTTTAATTCTTTTTTATTTTTTAAGGCTGTGATATCTCTTCATATTGTAATCTTTTGGGGGAGAGGGTTTCACGGTGGTGTCTTGCTCTAGTCCAGGCTCTCCTGGAATTCACTGTATAGTCTCAGGCTGGCCTAGAATTCATAGCAATCCACCTACCTCATCCTTCTGAGTGCTGTTAGGATAAATTTTGATACCAGCACTTAAATTCATTACAGACAGACCCATTTCAATGGATTTTTTTTTCAGCTTGGGATAACAGTTGATTGGAATTTGATGTACATGCTGGGTGACTCATTCTTATAATCCCAGTACTTGGGAGACTTAGGCAGGAGGATTGCAGCAGGTTCTAGACCAGCCTGGGTTACAAGGTGAGTTCCAATCCAACCTGGCTCTAGAGCGAGAGCCTGTCTCTAAAAATTAGGATCTGATATATAATTAGAATTCCCATAGGAATTTATTGATATTGCTTCTATCATTTCCAAATATATATGGTAATACCATGGAATAATTTGTATATATATATATCCTCCTCCGTGGGTCATCTGGATCAGTCCTTGTGGCAGGGGACCATGGATAGCCTAGTACTCAGCCCGGTTCTCCTGGCCCAAGTGTTGTGTGTGTGTGTGTGTGTGTGTGTGTGTGTGTGTGTGTGTGTGTGTGTGTGTATTTTTGAGACCAGGTCTCCTTATAGAGCCCAGGATGGCCTGAAACTTGTTATTTTCCTTCTTCAACCTACCTAAGGCCAGGATTATTGGAGTGCACCACCGTATCTGCTCCAAAACCATGGACTTCAGGTTAAGATTATTTTTGCCATAGTCCACTGATACAGACGGCATTCAAAGACAACTGGCTACTGGAAGAGTCTCAAAGCTTCCTACTTATGTCCCTTTCTCCCTCCCCTCACCTGGCTATGCCTAGAGTAGACCTGGGATTTTGGAACCACCTCCTGTAATTGAGGAGACCTCTCTGGGTTGAGAAGAGGAAATACCACCTCTCCAGCTCCTGCCTCAGCACAGCACCCAAAGCGCTCTCTCACTGAGCACTTTCCTCCTTTCTCCATAGTACATGCTCTCTGGCCCTTGCTGGCTCGCTTTTGCCTTTCTTTAGGTGTGGGCACGCCCCCTTCTCTTTCCATCTTTCTCTCTTCTTTCACCTTGCTCCCTCCTCCCCTTCTCTCTGTTTCCATTACAATAAAGTCATAAACTCTAGCAGGCATGGAGGAGCACACCTTTAATCCCAGTTCTTGGAAGGCAGAGGTAGGAGGATTGCTGTGAGTTCAAGGCCACACTGAGGTTACATAGTGAATTCCAGGTCAGCCTGGGCTAGAGGGAGACCCTATCTTGATAAACAAAACAAAACAAAACAAACAAAAATATGTTTGTTGCTGACGCCAAATTTAACACTCTTCACTTGTAGGATGTCGGTTTAGAATTTCCCTCTTGTCTTTTGACCTCTGTGCTTTGGTGAAATAACTATTTTCTTGGCACATTTTAGGTAAGCAAATGATATTTAATAAATTTACTACTGTGGTTCATATTTGAGGATGGTGCGGCGTTTTGACATTATTGGAATGCAGTTTTGAATTAATCCTGGAGACCTAAGAGCTTTTATTTCTAAAATAAGAACTCAGTGGGACAGTCATATGCTTCAAACCTTTTAATTATCACCAAAATATTGAAATATTTTACCACTTAATGTTTCCCTTTGGTTGATCGGGCAAACTGCAGATTGTATACTGATGTTTGCATTTGAAAGGTGACTTTCTGGGCTGGAGAGATGGCTTTTGTGCTTGTCTGCAAAACCTGACCACTGGGGATTGAAACCCCAGCACCCACATAAAGCCAGAGGCCCAAAGTGGGCATGCACCTGGAGCTCATTTGCAATGGCTAGGAGCTCTGACAAGCCCATTCTCTCCCCCCTTTGTGTCTGCCTGCCACTTTCTCTCTCTCTCTCTCAAAAAATAAATAGATAAACAAACAAATAAATAAAAAGTGACTTACCCCATGGTAAAAATGATTTGTGCACAATGTCAGCCATCACTGTAGGAAAAGACAAATCAAAAATGTGTTTTGCTTGATTGCCAGGGTTTGAATACAACACGTCCCCCATAGCCTCATGAATTTGTGATTAAGCCTCATACTTGGTTCGCCAGCTGGTGGCAATTTTGGAAGATTGTGGCATTTTGGGTAGGTGGGGTCTTGCTGGAGGAGGTGTGTTGCTGGCAGTGCATTTGAGGTGCTATATCCCATCTCAAGCCTCAGTAGAAAGACTGCTTCCTTCCTGGTGTTCTGGAGGTGTGGAGCCTGGTTGTCTGTCTGGTCATGGCCAGGCTTTTCCTGTCACAATGAAACTTCCCTTTAAAACTGTAAGGCAGAAATAAACCTTTTCCTTCTATAAGCTCCTTCTGGTCAGGTGTTTTGTCTCAACAATGAGAAGATAACTCTTACATCTAGAAAGGGAATTTTGGACACTGACTTATATTTTCCTTAATAATAGTGTCATAAGCTTAGAGTGGAATGAAAATCTAGAAGATTCTATATGATTTGGGTGCTAAGTTCTGGAAGTTATTTGATAAACTCATGCTTATTGACAAGATGCTCCATAACTTCTAAAATCAAATTGATCTTTAGCCTGGATTAAAAGAAGTCTAAGATTTAGAACAAAACACAGAATGGTTATTCCCAGATAGGCTATTATCAGGTCATTTCTTGATTATTCATTTGTGTGTGTGTGTGTGTGTGTGTGTGTGTGTGTGTGTGTGTGTGTGTGTGTACATGCACCAGGTCTTTTGCTGCTGCCAAGGAAAACCAGGTACTTATACCACTTTCTGGGTCCAGCTTTCCTTGAGTGGCTTTGGAATGAAACCCAGGCCAGTAGATTTTGCAAGCAAGTGCCTTTGACTGCTTAACTGCTGTGATTTCTTATTTCTTATTTTGGGTTTTCAAATATAAAATCAGTTATGTAGAATGTTCACTTTCCTGATATTGGAAGTCATACATCATTTTAATTGTTCCAAACTAAATGTACGCTGGCTTCTCAATGGGAAAATATGTCTCTAAAGAAAAATTAAGATGAAATGTGAGAATGACTTATTTTCTACTTTCAGAGGCAAAATGAAAATTTGTCTTTCTACCCCTTTGAAAGAAAGATTTAAATGAATCCTTGAAAAGTTCAGTGAGTCCCAGAGGAACACTGCATCTAAGGCATGACCCTGTGAAGACATGCAAGGGTAATTTATATGCACTAATGATGTGGATATGAATTTTATTACTAGTAGAAATAAATGTTGGTATCT